>NMUG010009955.1:0-11102 GCA_002855965.1 Monotropa hypopitys | reverse complement strand
CCGCAGTGCCACACTTCATAATTAATTTTACTCATTTAATCAGATTTCATCATAGGGAATCCAGATCCAGGCGCCACGTGGCTAATCCAGATTTACCCTACCACAATTGCTCCCCAACTTTGACTACTTCAGCCGCGCTGCAGAAGTAGCCAAAGATTCCCGAGCTGCCAAAACGTTGCCGTATCACTAATTTTAACTCAAAAACCGTCATTTGTTCATAGCCGCCACCTATCATTACTTCATAAATGCTGTGGGACCCAGGCACGATTACTAATACTGATTACACACCAAATGATGTAGAGCCCTCGATTCCCTCAAAGCCCATTAATCCTGGCACCATAAACCCTTGGCCTCCCCAACATTCCTCTGGCATTATTCTCCCTTAAATACAAATTCCATACCAGAATCACGGACTCTTCCACAATCTCCCTCTCCGAACATCTGTAAGTCCTCTTTCTCCTTCATCCTCTTCTTCAGACCATGGGAATTTTCAAGCATAGGATTAACAACCCTGCAAATATGGCCGATTTCCGGGATCGTTTCCACATCCCGGATGATGTAGCCACTGAACTTGCCCCTCCCAAGTATAAACCTGAAAATGAAGACGATAATACCTTGATCCTTCCCCTCATCGATATTTTTGAGGCGGGGATTAGGTTTCCTCTCGAACCCATCTTCCGAGAATTTTGCAACTACACTAGGCTCGCCCCCAGACAAATGTCCACCAACATGGTGCGCATTATTATGGGGGTAGTAGCCCTAAACCGAATAACCGGGTCCAAAATGACCATTTATGAGATCCTTTACCACTACACCATTAACAGTACTGCGCAAGGAATTTGGTACTTCAAATGCAGAAATGATAGGGGGAGACTGGTCGACAACATCCCCGATACTGAAAAAGGGAATGATGATGACCTCCTTATCGTCACGGGCAACTGGGAATATGCCCCAGGAGAAGAACAAAAAAGCTCCGTGCCGCGAGAAGAAGGATCCCTCTGTCAGTTCTTCACCCTATATTTTCACTTTTTCATCGTTTGATTTGCCCTTCTATAACACAACTTCCTCTTTCTGGTTATCTTGCAGCATCCAAAAAATTTAATAACAGGTCCCTGCACTTTAAGGGATACAAAACTGAAGAAGTGCATCGTGCCCTGAATTTTAAAGATTCTCGTGGACTCCCTCTGAACCGCACCATCCATCAACTTTTGGACTACACCCCTCATTATCGAGGGTATCGCAGTACCACTCACCCTGCTCTGTCCATTGATCCTACCCCAGACACTAGATTTTCATCTCAACAAAAGCCGAGACTTGGGGTGCTAGTCACCCCATGGCCAAACCTATAAGGCTAGCCCTCCATTACAACTACAACAATCACAAAAATGCCAAAAACACAAAAAGAACAAGACATGGAAAATGGAATACGAAATTAAATGAACACAAGTGCATAAATAAAATACATCAATAGATAGAGGGAGGAATTCCTTACAACTTTTGGGAAGTGGAAAAGCTCCAAATGTCTATGGATGCCCTCAAATGGGGAAGAATAAGAAGGGTGGAGAGGGAGGCTCTCCCCCCTTAAAACCCTAAACTAAAAACAAAACACGTGTATACAAATGTATACGCGAGTATATAAACCCCCTACACTAATTAATTACAAAAATGTCATTAATGAGGTTCGACCCGCAGAAAATATACAGGAGGGACCGGTCCTAGTAGGTACGGGGGACCGATACCCGGCTTCTCTGTACGCCTGCAAGAAAAATAGCTCTCTGTATCTCGGTATTTTTCTCAGAAGGGACCGGTCCCCGTAGGTATAGGGGACTGGTACCCGATGCTACAATTCCTGCTTTCCCGCAAGCTATTCCGGTAGAGGCATTGGTCATGGATTTTGTTCTTCCGATAAATGGGCACCATTTTCCGAAAATTGACACATTTGGTACCCATTGTTGCTCTTGGATTCACCTCATGGCTCGGGATGGTATCGAGTCCTTCCGGACTCGTCCGGGGATCAACAAATAACCTGAAAAACATAAAACAACTATAAAACAAGGAAACCATAAATATGAACAAAATGTCATTAAATAAATGATAAAATATAATAAGAAAGGAAGCTATGTACACACCTAAACTACACTATTGTGTGTCTATTACCTGCCGTGGAGTCCACTAGCTGATCAATCTTTGACATGAGAAATCTATCCTTAGGACACGCATTGTTCAAACTGGTGAAGTCGACATAAACCTGCCATTTTTGTTTTTATTCTTCACCACCATCGTGTTAGACAACCACTCTGGATAGAACACATCTTTGATGACTTTTTCTTGCAACAACCTATCAACTTCTTCCATAACAGCTTCTGTGTGGTGCGCGACCGATCATCTCTTCCTCTGTATAATCAGCTTATGACATGGATAAACGTTTAGGTGGTGACATATTATTCTTGGATCTACCCCTGAAATTTCTGATGGGGTCTAAGAAAACACATCAATGTTTTCCCGCAGTATCCACTCTAATTCGGAAGCATCCACTTTAGGGAGTTCCTCCTCGAGCAGGAAATACCTATCCTTATCATATTCGCATGCGAGAGCCTTTCTCAGACTCTCGACCACATAGGTACTGGGGTCCACACCCACATCCTCCAAGGCAGGTTGATCTGAGACCTCAATTGACTTTACCTGCTCTGCACTGGGACTATGCTTGATTGAAGCCAAGAAACAACTTCTTGAAGACTTCTGATTGCCTTTGATGCTTCCGATCCCTCTGGGTCTTTGAACTTGATGACCTGGTGGTAGGTGGATGGTATATCCCCCATCCTATGCATCCATGTATGCCCGACAATAGAATTATAAGCTGAGGGTACATCCACCACCAAAAATTCAAATTTCTTCATCACCCGTTCTGCCCTGACTAGAAGAACGACTGAACCCAATGGCCATACTGGATCCACGCTAAACCCAATCAGTGGGATCCTTGCTTCTTTGGGATCTTCCTAAGTCAATCACATCTTCTTGAATGTCTGGAAATATAGGATTTCGGTAGAACTGCCTTGATCCACCAAAATCCTCTCTGTGTCAAATCTATTAATATTGAGTGTTATTACCAAAGTGTCACTATGAGGGAAGGTGACTCCTTCCAAATCTGCATCTGAAAATGAAATTTATACTACTTTCACATTATTGTCTCTTTGCCTCTTCTGTCCAAGCTGAAAGACATGGTGTCACGATCCGATCTAAAACGGGCTATGATCGGCCAACGAGTAAGCTCGCAAAGGCCTAAAGTACCAAGTCAAGGGATTCCATCACAAAGTAATAAATGTGGAAGCGTTGAACAAAAACCCAGCGTGCATAGATAGATTTCATTACCCACATTTCTTGCTATTACAACTGTTGAGGCTCATAATAGCCTTTACAATCAAATGAGAAAGTACATCAAAAAGTAACAATCTTCTAAACCTCCAAGCTAATCATCCTCGGTACCTGAAAATGCTTTTATAAAACGCATAAGCATTATGCTAGAGTGAATCAAGATATGAAGGGGTTACTAGTTTCCATGGATAAACAATATTAATTATGAAAACCCCCTTTTCCTTTCCTTTTTCAAAGTAGTAATCGTGTGGCTAATTAGCCTCAGTTTGCAATCATGTGTCATAGTCAAGTTAAGCCTATGGACTTCACTATAAGTCCTTCGGCGCATAGCTTACTTTTGTTGTGCATGTTTCCATTTTTTCATTGGATTTCCCGACATGATTTTTATCATGCTGCTCTTCATGGTACCAGTGTTTTAAGGAGCAACCCCAAATAGAGAGATGGTGTGATATCACCCAATGATCACCCAATGATCACCTGAAATGCTCAGTAGCATAAAACGTACATTTCTCAAATGTTAGCATGCTTTTAAAACTATACGAGTAACAATGGCATATAGAGATTCACCTGATTTTGTTTGACTTCCTTGACTTGATCCTTTTTCCTCAAGTTATCCTGCCATTTTTAATAAGAGAAGAGTCACGATTTGGCTACTGTTGAGCTGAGCTGTCAAGCTCTCTAGCCGAAGGCCTACTGTCCGGAGGATTGTGGCCGGTTGCTCTCTTATCCAGAGGTCAGGTCGGGAAACAAGTTTTATTTCCTTTAATTAGGCCGGAGGCAGTCTGGTCATCCAGAAGGACCTCAAGGATCACTTGGCTGAGCAGGGCCGAAAGGCCCACTGGTCGAACATAGAGTGGACGGTCTTACTACAAGCCGAAGGGCCTCTAGGCCGGAGGGCTTATGTTGCTGAGTTGGAGAGATCAAAGGATGTGTGGTTCTGCCGAGCAGAAATTCTGTCGAGCTGAGAGAGTGTGACAAGGACCATTGAAGGTCCTGCCGAGCAAAAGTAAGGTGCCGAGCTGCCGAAGCAAAATGGGGCATTTATAGGGCTTTTCCGACCTGTAATGACCCATCCCAATAATCATTTAAATTAAAAGGAATATTGAACGGAGAACATTACAAAGAAAACCTCAAACACAAAACCCCAACTTTTAAGGTAAAATAAACCTCAACAATTTCCAATAACCACAAATTTCCACATATTAAAGTGTACAAAACCTCACAATGGCCTCAAGATAAGTCATCACCCCTCAACACAATGCTCCACAATATAAAACTCCAAGTACAGTGGAAGATCAATACTTTTAACCCAAATATTACAACTCAAAAACATGCAATCATTAAATAGATTTCAAGCTACAACTTCCTGAAAGCATCTACAATATCTGAATAAGTCCAACGAGGCAAGCACTACTATCCAAAGAAAAAGGCTAACAATATCTAGCCAATACAACCACCTCCTAATCATAACTGCAACATCCCCTAAAGAAGCGAAAGACTCTCCAAGCTAACTATAATGGACCCGAACCTCAAGCCTCCGCAACCTGGATTTCCATGCCAAAAGAAAAAGATAAAGAAACAAACAAGAAAATCCAGAGTTTGTTAAATATGACATCTAAACATATGACTAACAAGAGATAATTATTACGACGGAATAACTTTGAATTAAAGCACAAAGGAAGCTAACATAGGCTTAAGTACCCGTTATTCACATTTTAAATCTTTTACCAATTCATGCATATTCTCATTTACACTTATGTGGTTCTAATTTCCCATTTTTGATTCCATTGAGGAGTTCACAATAGTGGTCCTACTCATGATCACATTATTCTATGCCCAAGGAGGGTAACAACTCCAAGGGACTGTCCACTCCTATCTCAACGTCTAAGATGCAAGTGTGTCCAACCCTAGTCAATTTACGAAGAGTGTGTTATACCTTCTAAAACAATGCAATAGGCCATTCATGCATCAACTAAGCACAACCAAGTAATAATGAAATCATCATGAAGGATTACATTCATTATCAACGATAAACGTAGGGGTGTGTATTTCCCCTCAACAAGGTCACGAGTAATTAATACGTCAACTGAGAACTAATAGCTAGTAATGACCCATACACATGTTCTTGTATTATTATTTTTCACTTGTCCACTTAAAGGTCAAATTCCTTTAATTCATCATTTGGTACCTTATTCATCGCTTTGACGGTTGGATCCCAACGTTTGACAAAGGACTAACCCCATTGGATCTATGGGACAAACCCCCGCCATCAAATATTTAATCATCACATCGACGGTTAGATCCCAACGTTTGACGAAGGACACACCCTGTTGGATCCCTAGGACAAACCCCTGTCATCAAGTACGTCTACTTGTTAGGGCGAATCAATCAAGCCCAAGTACCCCATACAACGCATTTACAGACCACAACGTCACGCTGGGGTAACACATCTCATTACCTTCTCATTACTATATTAGACATGGCTTTCACATTTGGTTTTCCATTTGATTACCAATTATTTTCACTTATCAATTTGTGCATCATTATACGATCATACGAATTGCATGGACAAAAGCTAGCATGTAAGGTTGGGATGCCAATCATGCTCAAGCAACAATCACTTAGCATGCACATATATACATTCACTCTCAATAGAATGATCATGTAAAACATGATTCTTCACATAAATTCAACACTAAACTACATAAAGAACACTTAGCACGAAGGCACATATGTCACATTAGAATGCCAAGGCTCAATTGAAGCCATATTCCATGTCATAAAACACTAACTCATCCAATTAACAACATCAATTTAACGAAACGTGCATATGCAAGTATCAAGATGGAAACATAGACCTACAAGGGTCTACCACGTTTCCGCTGCGCTACTCTGATTAATCTTCTATATAGTTCATTTCATGTATATATACAATATCCATGTTATTAACATGCTCGCAATAATCAAGGGTTCATTCGATTAACTGAGGAAATCCTACACATAGTTGTTCGCATATGAATAAATGAAAATTCATATCTAACACAAACTCACCGAATTACCAAAGGGGCGGCGATGGCGCTAACTCCTCGGAGAGATGGAAGTCATGCTCCGATTACCTGAACTGATCACAATAATCACAATTGATACTAATATGACGTGATCGAGAATCAAATTAACTTAGAATGAACTCTCTATCACATGACCCAACTCACCACTCCAATTCCACTCATGCCGCCTACAATTTCCGACACAAGAACGAGTCCACAACATCACTAGGTCAATTATATGGCTAAGCCCAAATTCTAATGGACAACCACAACCACAATAGCAACAATCCACAATTTGACTATCCACCGAACCCAAATTTCCAATCTATATAATCATATGGTTTCCTTATTTCGAATATGCTCACGAGACGAGGCCCACGAGTGCAACCACAGCACCGAGGCTTGGACAATTTCACCCAAATCACCCTTCTCTCCAAGAGATATACAACTTGTTGATATCCAAATTTTGGCTCAACTCTCACAAGTTCAGAAATCAACAAAACGATCTTTTTCGGTATCCGAATACATCTCCGGAATGTTCAGATTCGCCGCAAACAGCGCCGACGATATTCAAAAAATGCAGTAACAGTGAACGAGCAGCGATAAAGGGCTGAGGAGCATTTACCTGTCTCAGAATTTGAAGTCGACGTACCAATCCATAAAATTTCCGACGGACGGCATTGAAACCGCGTCCGAAAAAGGCAGAATATCCGGAAACGAGAAAAATTCTGCATCCGCTGTCAGAATTTTATTGTCGAACGGAATATTGGCAGTATATCAATTATCGTGAAGCTGGTATAAAAATTAAATCCGTCCGATTCAGATCCGGATTTAATTAGGGATGAACGTCAATCCGATCGGTTTTTCGTGCAGCTGAACAATAGTCTCGGAAATCAGTGAACGGATTTTGTGCGGACCTTATCTTCAAAGTCTGGCATTCCTAATGGATCAGATTTTTCAGAAGCCGAGCAGTCCGAAAGGTGCACCTACCGCATCTCACTTTATTTACGGCCTCGGCATCCGATTGCCGAGAATTCCCGGGATCGAGCAGAATCTCCCACGAGCATCCGAATTTTTGTTTCTGAATTGGATATCGAAGACGTTTTAATTATGAAGAGGGCAGCGTAAAAACTAAATCTGTCCAATCCATATCCGGGATTTAAGTTAGGGAAGGCGACAATCCGTTCGGTTCTCCATGCAGCTGGCCAGCAGCCTCGGAAATCAGTGAACGAATTTTACACGGATCTTATCTTTAAAATTTGGCATTCCTAGTATATCAGATTTTTCAGAAGCCGAGTAGTTCAGAAGGTGCGGCCCGCGCTTTTTCTCTTTATTCTTAACAACGGAGCCGTATTTCAGGGTTTTTCCGGAAAGTGTCCGAATCAAGCCCGAGATATTTGCTATATTCGTGATCCAACACAGCGATCACGAATATCTGATTTAAAATGTTAAAGTCAAAGTTCTCCGAGGGGCCGGCAGAGCGTAAACAGAAGCTTCAGACCAAAATCAGAACTCCGGGATACTTTTGCATTTTTAAATGTATTTTTATTTAATTTTAATTAATTTTCCGACTTAAATAAGCTCAAACCGACCTTAGGAAGCTTCCTAAATATCTCAGCCACCTCAAGGGACACGTGGCAGCTCGCGAGGAAGGATTTCCCAATGTCGCAACTATAGTTGTGACATTGTTTGCCTATTTAAAGAACTCAACCCCAATATTTCTAAGGACAGCTTAACCCATTTCCAACTCAATTCACTCTCAAATACCAAAGCCTCTGGGCATTTTCTCTCAAATTTCTTCCAAAAACTACCCAAACTCCGACCAAAAATTCGAAAAACCAAAATCCAACCAAGAACAAGTCTCGTTCTTGAAGTATTCTCGAGCTTATTTTCTTCGGTAAATCAATTTGCCTCTTACTCTCGGGAGACTCTTGATAGTCTTCTAATTCATAGTTCGGTATAAGTCGATCGGCCTCGTCCGACACTATACCCTACTATGTTTTAAAGAAGCTGTCTACAGAAGTCGTCTCCCCGATTTGTACAGATCCAATTAATATATTTACCGCAATTTTTTAATATTCGTCTTTTATCGCTTTCATAACCCATGTCTGCTTAAAGAATTCGTTACTTTATGTCATCTCCTCGTTAGAATTTGGCACATGCTTGGCTATGCCGGCTCCGATGTCGCATACGAGAAGAACATAAAAACGTCTTCGACTTAAAATACCATATCAACTGCTGCTGTCTAGCTCGGATATATATTCCAGCTCGGTTATATATGATATCTTACCACTTGTTGCCGTCTAGCTCAGAAATATATTCCAGCTCGGTTTATATATATAATATACTCTAGTCCACATATACAAACTAGCATATTCTATCTCTCTACAACGATTAGCTTTCGCTTTCTTCAAAACACTTTCAAACAAAACTAAAATCCTGTATCCGTTGTCTGAAGTGAAAGTTTGCAGTAGCTGTCGGAAATGGATCAAAGGAATGCCTCGTGACTCGGATCATTTCCGAAGCACTTGATATCCTGGGAGGATTTTCCACACTTTAATAAGAAAGTAAGTAAAAATCCCCTCCCCCTATTCTCAAAACCCAGTCGAAGCTCTGTCCGATTGGTAAAAACAGATTCATCTTCAAAAGCCTGGTTAAAACATATTCCGGCAATTTTTACAGAAAATATTTTTCCGGTCGAAATTCTGTCCGACTGAAAAATAAAAAACACTTTAAAATTCAAAAACAAAATTCCTCGATCCGATGTCTGAAGTGAAAGTTTGCAGTAGCTGTCAGAATTGGATTACTAGAATGTCTTGTGACTCGGGTCATCCTGGGTCATTTGATATTCTTTGGAATTTTCTAAACCAAAAATATCTTATTCTATTCTAAAAACGGTCGAAGTCCTGTCCGACCTATTTCAAAAATGCTCCCAAAAGCCCGGTTAAAACATATTCCGGCAATTTCCACAAAACATTTTTCCGGTCGAAGTTCTGTCCAACTGAAAAATAAAAAACACTTTAAAATTCAAAAACAAAATTCCTCGATCCGATGTCTGAAGTGAAAGCTTGCAGTAGCTGTCAGAATTGGATTACTGGAATGCCTTGTGACTCGGGTCATACCGGGTCATTTGATATTCTTTGAAATTTTCTAAACCAAAAAATATCTTATTTTACCCAAAAAACGGTCGAAGTCCTATCCGACCTATTTCAAAAATATTCCCATCCGAAACCCAGTCGAAGCTCTGTCCGATTGGTAAAAATGGTCATTCTTCAAAAGCCCGGTTAAAACATATTCCGGCAATTTCCACAACATTTTTTCGATCGAAGTTCTGTCCGACTGAAAAATACAAAATACTTTAAAATTCAAAACCAAATTCCTCGATCCGATGTCTGAAGTGAAAGCTTGCAGTAGCTGTCAGATCGGATCACTAGAATGCCTTGTGACTCGGGTCAGCCCGGTTCATTTGATATTCTTTGGAATTTTCTAAACCAAAAATATCTTATTCTATCCTAAAAACGGTCGAAGTCAATTCAAAAATCAGTAATAATCAAACATTCTCTTAGCCGAGAAAATGATCGATTTCAATTCAAAAATAGATTTATTTCTGAAAAAGAAGTACCGAAAGAGTGAGTGGGGTGCCTAACACCTTCCTCATTCATAATTTAATCTCTGAACTCGAATTTCTGGTTTTACAGACACCTTTCCAAAATAAAAAGACATTTTTCTAAAATAAAATGACATCTTTTTATAACAAAATTTCCGGTGGCTTGGTACACCACAGCTCAATACCAAGTGGCGACTCCGAAAATTCGAAATCGGCATACTCAGGCCGCCATCCATTTTCAAACAAACCCCCATATTTTAAAATTCAATCCAACATCGCATCTTCTTCCATCCCGAAAAAAGACCCCCGCCGGTCGGGGGACGAGGGTCCAATGTTTTCGGACATTTGGGCACATACGGTTGTTCCTTTTATTGTGTGATCTTCCATTACCTTAGGTTTTAAGGATTGAGCAATCTTTGTCAAGTTCTCAACTTCTTTAATTAGCTTTGAGGATTGAATGGCAAGAAGATTCACTTTGGTTAGAAATCGTTCGTTCATATATTCCGGATTTGATGATTTTCTAACATATTGCCCTTTGTTGTCATTTTTGGGAAAATACCTTTTAAGATTATCACGTTTAAGCTTTCGGCAAATCGGACGAATGTGTCCCTTTATTCCACAATAATGACATACACGTGGTTTTCTTGTAGAAGGAAATCCAGGATTAGCATTAACATTGATATTCTTGGGATTCTTCCCGAAGGGTGTAGGTTCTTTATCTTTAATCAAGTTTGGTTTAGCGATCGAGACTTGTTCCATTGACACGTAATCGACCAATAGAGTTTTAGATTTTACAAACTTGATATCTCTTTTAGAAGTACTAGGAGTAACCTCACCCGGATCCACAAATCCTAAACCACTCCTTTTTCGAAAATTTTGAGTTAGCTTAGAGATTCTTTCCGCATCACAATCATTTTGTCTAATGATATCCCTAGAATCACTCAATTCTTTTTCAAGAGTGATTATTTTTCCATTTAGCTCAATGATCTCATGTTTTCCTTCAATTCTTTCTTTTTCAATTATGGCAAATTTTTTGGTTAATCTTCCGCATCTTTGTTTGGACTCATCAAGATTAC
>NMUG010009954.1:0-11104 GCA_002855965.1 Monotropa hypopitys | reverse complement strand
ATGGAAATTAAGCTTTAGACCAAATTCCTTGATTTAAATAAAGATTTGAACATTTAAACTATAATTCAAGGAATTAGAAAATCATTTTATAAATACTATATTTGTGTAAATAATGCACCATCAAAACTTAGGGTCAACACCATCACTCTAGCTCGTAGCATGTTGAGAAGACACATACGGTGACTAAGAGCATCCTCTACTTTGTTCTGCACTCTAGACTTGTGCTTGAGAGTGAAAGTGAATTGCTGGAGATAAGCCTCCCACCTGGCATGTCTTGCTGATAGCTTATCCTGGCTATTGATATGCTTTAAAGTATCATGGTCAGAATATAACACAAAATTACTTTGAGAAAGATAAGGCTACCAATGTTTCAGTACTTGGATGATGACGGTGAATTCTACGTCATAAGTACTGTAGTTTAGTCTTGACCCGTGCAACTTCTCGCTATAGAAAGCAATTGGCCTTCCCTCCTAGCTAAGAATAGCTCCGACTCCGACTCTGGAGGCATCACAATGTAACTCAAAAGGTTTGGAAAAGTTTGGTAAGGCAAGCATAGGGGCAGTGGTTAACTTTCTCTTGACATCTTCACATGCTTGTGTGGCTGCTTCTGTCTAGCTAAACTGACCACCCTTCATACATTCTGTAATTGGTGCCATGATAGTGCTAAAGTTTGAGATGAACCTCCTATAAAATAAAGCGAGGCCATGGAAGCTTCACACCTCATGAATATTCCTCGGAATAGGCCACTCCCGCACAACCGTGACCTTTGTCTAGTCGGTTGATATTCCATCCTTGGACACCATGTATCCTAGGAAGAGTACACTGGTCATCATGAATGAACACTTAGTTCGGGAAGCAAAGAACTGACCTTCCCACAGTAAAGATAAGACTTGTCGAAGGTGTTGTAAATAGGTAACTTGGTTAGGGCTGTAGCTAAGGATGTCATCAAAGTAGACGACTACAAACTTTCCAATCAGTGGCCTGAATAACTAGTTCATTACTCTCATAAAAGTGCTCAGAGCGTTGAATAGGTCAAAAGGCATGACCATCCATTCATATAAACCTTCCTGGGTTTTGAAGACAGTCTTCCATTCATTGCCTTCACGGATCCTGATCTGGTGATAGCCACTTTTCAAATCAAGCTTGCTAAATACTGAAGCTGCATTGAGTTGATCCAACAGGTCATCTAGCTGCGGAATAGGAAACCTGTACCATAGAGTAATTTTGTTGATTGCACGGCTATCCACACACATCCTCCATGAACCATCCTTCTTAGGTGTTAGCAAGGCAGGCACAATACAAGGGCTTAGACTCTCCCTTATGTGTCCTTTGGCTATCAGCTCTTCCACTTGGCTTCTCAGCTCCTCATGTTCTCTAGGGTTCATTTGGTAGTGCGGCCAGTTTGGCAGAGCGGCTGCAAGAACCAAATCAATCTGGTGCTGGATTTCGTGTAAGGGCGGCAACCCTGTTGGCACCACGTCAGGGAAGACATCGCTGTACTCTTCTAGTAGTTCCCACACAGAATCAGGAATCTCTTCTTGTATTCGCTCCTTGCTGAGCTGCTGCTCACTGCTGAGTAGTCCTTGTTTCTTTACCATCAGGATGTACACAACACCATAATCTACCATCTTGCCAATAAATTTCTTCTTGGTCAGCAAATTGGGCGTCTTCGTGGTAACTTGTTTTGGGGTATCTTCCTTGTTTGGGCATAGAACTACCTTCACATTATTTGGCATGAAGCTATAAGTGTTCTTCCGTCCGTCATGCTGCACAACATTATCGAATTGCCAGGGCCTCCCTAGTAGGATATGGAAAACGTCCACCTCCACCACATCACACCAGATTTGGTCCTTGTAGTTAGACCCGATTGAAAGAGATACAAAAATTCGTCTATTCATTGTGACCTTCTTCCCTTCCTGTAACCATGCTAGCTTATATGGAATGGGATGATCCTTTGTTGTTGGGCCTAACTTCTACACATCCTCCTCTAATATCATATTCTCGCAGCTCCCTGAGTCAATAACAAACCTATATACCTTGCCTCCGATGGTACATCTGGATTGGAAGATGTTATTCCTCAACCAACCATCTCCACTGGCATCTCGGGGTGTTAGGAAAGCTCTCTGAACTACCAGCAAAGGGCCACAATCCATAGTAACATGCTTATCTTCTTCTCCTTCATTCAGCTCTTCCCCGATTAGCTCTTCAGTTGGATCCACCTCGTGCTGATCCATCTCCACTCTCACTAGTCCATCACTATTGATGAACAAGACTTTCTATATGACAGGCTTCTTACAATCTACAAACCTATGACCAGGCTCACCGCACTTGAAGCAATGCCCCACACTGGCAGTGATTGGCCTTACTGAGTTTGGAATTGGAATGGGAGCTCGGCTCATCTGGGGAGCAGCTCGGCCAACCTCCTGTTGGGTCGCAGCACAACTATTGGATGCCGTCCAGGGCTGAGCTATTGTACACTTCCTTGTCTGCCTTTCTAATTGCAACACCTTCTGGTGCGCATCATAAATAGAGTAGAGATCAAACACGTTGAGTGTGTCTTGATAATGCATTTGGAAGCCACCAATATAACAGGAGACTAGCTGGTCATCCATCTCGCCAAGGTCATTTCGGGCCATCAGCTGATAAAACTCAGTGGTATAATTGTCCACTATCTTGGTACCCTGTGTAAGGTTCTGGAACCTTTGATACATGACTCGAGAATAGTTGTGGGGTAGAAATGCCTCACGTAGATGCTTTTGTAGTTTCTCCCATGAGTTGATCTTCCGTTTCCCCATCCGAGAACGATTTACCTTAAGTTATTGCCAACATGCTATAGCTCTACCAAAGAAATGTGTAGCCACAAGGGGTACCCATTTGTTTTCTAGCACTTCTTTGAATTCCAACACCTCTTTAACAGCAAAAAGCCAGTCAAGGAAGTCTTCTGGCTTCATCCCACCATAAAACTCCTAGATTTCGATTTTCAGACTAGCCGCTCACTTAGAGGAAGGGAATGGTGCCTCTCATTCCTCCCGTCTGTATGGATAACGAGAGTGTCTATCCTGTCTCCTTTCTGGTTCTTCCCCAGCAAAGGGATTCTCTTCATCGTCTCCATAAGTATGGTTGGATTCCTCCTCCTCATCATTATAAGGATTTGGTTGTCGGTGTGGTCGAGTGGGTTGTTGGGGTTGGAGTTAGAGTTGTATAGCATCAACACTCGCCACCAGGTTCTCCACAGTCTATTGGAGCCTATCGAGTCTATCTTTTTCATTTCTTGGGTGGGTTGTCTTTTGGGTGCCATTGCTTAGGAACTGTAACATAAAGCTTTGATAGACTTAAAACCTGGCTTTGATACCAACTAATGCAGATTGGATATTGGGTTATCTAATTGCAGCCTTAAATCAACACAACGGAAATGAGAATGAAATCACAATCGAGATGAATCTCGATTGACAAGCACGAATAGAAGAAAAATCGGGATTGAACAGAAGAAAGGGGATAAATAGAATGCTTTCATTGATTTCCAAGGAATACCGGAATTAATTCTTTTCTCTAACCTATTAATTCATGCACGAATGACTAGGATAAAGGCTCGTCAATCTATTGATTCTGAAGAATACTAGACTCACGGCTTCAAACACAATTATTGATTCACACTGGAATACCAATCGGGAATGGGAGTGAACAAGTAACACTTGCCATTTTTTATCAATTGTCAAAAGTACGTACAACTATTACATCACATGGTATATATAGGACATAGGGAAACCCTAAATTGGGAAAGAAACCCTAAGGCCTTTAAAACTAGTCAGACCCAAAAGAGGATATAAAATGGTACACAAATTAACCCTAAATAGGCCAGGTCAAACTAAGAAAAAGACAAAATACTTAAAACATGTGGGGCCAAAAAGGGGTGAGAGAATAGATTCCCAAAATGCGCTTCCCGAGCTGAGAGAGGCAGTGCCGCACTGAATTAGACGAGCAGAACAAGGAGAATGAGCTGAACTATCGCTAATCATGGGTGTGCGGGATCAAAAGCTTTTAATTCCCACATGGGTCAAAAATGTTCGTCTAGATGATCCAATTACTCTAGAGTAATTGGATTCCGAAGATGTTGCTTCGCTGAGCTCACTAGTAGATTAGAATGGGCAGCGATCTGAATAGCCGAGCTGAAATATTCAGCTCGGGAAGTGCTTTTGCCACATGCTTTAAGTACGACACCATATGTCCTGGGTTTGGCTTCTCTTAAATACTCCTCATCTATTCCGTCTGCATCATAACACGACAAATTTATGCCTAATTGTGTTACTTCAAGCCCATAACTTATTATTGGCTTTGTAGTCTCCTTGGTACCATAACATCACAAACACGAAGCTTAAAGAAAACCTTTTTCCATGCATGGCATTTTGTTACTATGCCTCACCATAACCACCATCTAAATTTATTATAATTCCATGATGCATGTATGCCATAAAGAATACAACTCAACCCTAACTCTTGGTATAAGGGTACAACACAAGACACAATCACGATTGTCCAACAACAACCAGATTTGAAACTTATTGATGAATTCTCGTAATAATAAAACAAGATAAAAGGCAACAATATGCACCAAAGACATTGCATTCATACTTCAGATTAAAAGAAACAACAACTATCACATTAAATGACGCATATCTTATTCACTCACCTTAGCCTTGACAAGAATAGGACTTGATTATTATTTTTGGCACTTCAGATGTGCTTGTAGCAACTCCTGAAATAAAAGTTATAACAATATTTGTTTCAATAACTTCACTAACTAACCTTGGACTAGCTTTAATCTTACTGAAATCCTATCATTTCCCTTTTCGTTTCATTAGGAACCATAGTATTAGGCATGGATGCTTGTTTATCTTTCCAAATAACTCGTGCAAAGTGACTTTGAGATTGGAAAATGAAGATGCAGAATGAATTGCCCAAGCGAAGGCAAATCAATTCCTAAATTGTCATCCAAGCATAATAAACTGGCAAGCTACTAGGTCATATCCACAGGGATCAAGGGAATAGCCTGAATTAAAATCAATCTAGTGCTTATTAAATGATGGAATTGGCTTGATGTTCCATTAGTGATTGAGATATAAGTCACATGGTGGATAGATTTGAATTGGAAATAGAAATTCTATACAAAAATTAATTGGTAATGTAAATTTAAATCAATTGGAGAAGATATGATCTATTTCTTAGAAATAGATGTATTACAATATCAATTGCCTCTCTCTCTCCCTCTCTAAAGAAACACACAGCTCAGATTACTAACATCAACCTAAGCTATGGAAGATAAACTTGAAAAATTAGGATGAATAGATTGTAGGGGAAAGAAATGGAAGGATTTGGTTAAACGTTCAATTCAATTGGAATCAGGTCTTAGATAAAAATTGCGTATGCCAATCTGCTGATTGTCAACACATAAGCAAATCTAATACTAATTCCCTAATTGAGTTCAAAAGTTCCAGAACCAAACCATAAATTCCCCATGGAAACATTTGCGAAAGAGAGAGAGAGAACATCAATGGATGGAATTACATACGATCCTCGAATTAGATCCTTAGGAAGCCCAGCTATCCATAAGGCCTAACATCATCGAAGTAAATTGGATTTCAGA
Organism: Monotropa hypopitys; assembly: GCA_002855965.1. NCBI lineage: Eukaryota > Viridiplantae > Streptophyta > Magnoliopsida > Ericales > Ericaceae > Monotropa > Monotropa hypopitys. The sequence goes on along the minus strand of NMUG010009954.1, from coordinate 5,463 downwards.
TTCCATTCCAAAATATAAACTCCAAGAGAACAGTAAACACAAATCAACAACAAAATCCAAAGTTCTCAAAATTGAAATGCAATACTCAAACCCTCCACGACATGTTTCATTGCACAACTCTCTCTCTCTCTATCCACGTATTATCAGTTATAGCACACTCATCTCTTACACGATTTGATTTGGCTGCAACTATCTCTCTCTCTACATAACTCATTTCCCAAAACTCATTCCCTTATCAATGATTCTCATTTTTTATATTTTAAGCTCAATTACACTTTCCCCTTCTACCTCTTCCTTTTTACAAATCAAACTTATAACTGATTTAGCTAATAATAAAGCCTCTCCTTTATATTAATTTTAATTTAGCCCAAATTTTGGAATTTTCTCCTCTTAATCTCTTTTTATTCTCTTAATAATTTTTATTAATTCATAATGATGTATAAATAAGATGCATGTCTCACATTTTCTGTAACACCTCGAAAATTTTAAACCCATTTTTTGAAATAGAGCATTTAGCAGGAAAGAAACATCTACCCATCACATAATAACCCAATAGTCCCAAACGAAGTGCAGTGTCACAATACAAGTCACACCCAACAAAAAGTAAAGTTATTATAGTCATCTAAGGTACAAAAAGGAAATAAGAAAAGACTGAAATGATAATGAAGATAATACAAAGATAGATGTCTTCAGGCATCACTTAAACCTTGGACTTACACTCCAAGTCAAGCCATAGGTCCAGTACCTAAAACAATAGAGTATTAGGAGTAGCCTAGTAGAGAAATCCAAATAAGACAATGTATATGGTTGTTGTACACAAGTGTGGGTGTACAAAAGAAAATAATGATGCATACATGAGGATTCGGTGGTCAAGGTGTTAGTCCAATTAAAATCCTCTTTTCATTATAATTTTCCAAGTTATGAAAAGTTCCTCCTTGATGAAATCAAGAGAGTATATACATAAGTCATCCTTAATGAAATTAAGGGCATTTCAATTTATTTATTAAACTACGAGTTTCAGCTAATTTCATGACAGAAGCATGTCGACTAGACTACCCGTACAAATCCCTAGTATTCCCCGACCCGTCGGGAAGGCCCAGTGCAAGCCCCCATTGCGCAATGTCATGGGTGTAGGGACACCCAAGGAACAAAATTCCCGATATATTTAGCCAACCCAAGTCCAATTCCAAATTCAACATCCAACTACATAAATCAATTTGTGGGAGTTCCAAATTTCAATTTATAATCAACAAGACCCGATAAATTGATTATGCCAAATATCATTTTAAGTAGTCTAAAGGCCGTCTACAAAGTCAATTTGGCCCGAATCATCCAAATAACTCATTTTCCCTAAATCATAGAAAGTGACTAAAATTTGGGTTTTATAAAAATTTGGGGCTTTTGAGTTATAACAAAGGAGATATGAAATTGACCCCATAGAAACTCTAAATACACTTGGACGGCCACATAGACGCTATTAATTTCATAAGAACAAGGCCATGGAAACTTCATCCATACATCAAGTAGTGATTTCTTAAAATTTGAAGAGGGAGAAAGGAAGAACACACACATACATATGTAGTGTTTGAAGAACTCTACCTTGAATGAGGATGTGAGAAATCCAAAAATTGATTCTTGCTCTAATAAAGAATCCAAGCCCGTAGCCTTGTAGATATTGATGAGGGGAACAACTTTTCTAGAGGCCCCAAAGCCAAATTCCTTGTAGATTGAGAGAAAAGTTAGAGAGAAGGACGAAGAGTATAGAGAGAGATAGTCCATCAGAGAGGGAGGGGGAAGGACTGCAACTCTCTCTCTTTTTCTATAGAAAATGACTTAGGGTTTGAGAGAAAAAGGATCATATACTTGCCCAAAATCGACTTCCAATTTTTCCATTAATGAATCGTATTTTGATATACACGTGTGTGTATATCAAAATAAAATCAATCTGGCCAAAAGAACAGAGGAGGTGCATTTTAATATGCACCTCAATTGCATATCGAAATACAATCAAAAGGGGCTACTGATAAGGAATTGCATTTTGATATATGCCTCGTGCATATATCGAAATGCAAGGTCACGGGAAAGGGAAACGAAGGCTTATATTTTGATATATGCTGAGGCACATATTGAAATACAGCCAATACATCCTCAACAAAGAGCTGATATATCAAAATGTAGGCCAAAAGAAAACATCATATATCGAAATACAATCAATGGGACCGAACAGTAAGGTCTTATATCGAAATAAGGAAGGGATGAGAATGTGAATGTTTGCATTTCGAAATGCAAGCCTAAGTAACACAGCCACATATTAAAATATAGCTAAAGCATGGGCCAACAGTGATGAAAAGAAGGGTTGACATTTTGAAATATGTTCTTGCCAATTAAACATGACAAGCACCCAAACATCGACAAACACTTTCAAACCCTACTCCGAGCACCCCAAACCTCACATGGTCTAAACATAAACCTTGGGAAGACCCAAACATCAAGAAAATACGAAATATACCAAGGAAAAATTATAAACATATGGGAAAATATTGGAAAATCGTACGAAAAGTTGTATGGATTTTCAGGAGTGTGACAAACTATCATCCTTACAAAAATTTCGTCCTTGAAATTTGCCAAATCTGGAATAAAATACATAGTTAGGGAATGATACCTCACTCAAATAGCTCCGGGTACTTCTCTAGTATGTCATCCCTTCGTTCCCAAATGGCCTCGTCCATGTTGTGATTCCTCCAAAGTACCTTGACTAATAGAATGGTTTTTTCTTGCAAGACCTACTCCCGAGTATCTAGGATTTGTACCGATCATTCTTTATACGATACGTTGACCTCCAAAGCTAATGTGGACCAATCTAACAGGTGAGATGGATCTAGCCCATACTTCTGTAGCATAGACACATAAAATACATCGTGGATATCCGAAAGGTTATAGGCCAAGGCCAAGCAATACATGACCTATCCTATCTTCTCTATAATATCCAACGATCCAATATAACGAGGCGCTAGCTTGCTCTTCTTCCCATAACTAGATGTTCCCCAGCGAGGCAATACTTTCAAAAAAACATGGTCCCCTATCTCAAATGATAACGGGCAATGACGATTATCCCTATAGCTCTTGTGATGACTCTATACAGTCAATAATCGTTGACAAATATTCTGGACTTATTCGGTAATATGTTGCATGGCTTCTGGTCCCATAACAGCAATGTCTTCCACCTCGGTCCAACAAACTAGTGATTTGTAAGGTCGGACATACAAGGCCTCGAAAGGTGCCACATCGATACTAGAATGATAACTATTGTTGTAGGCGAACTCCGATAGATGGTTGGGGCTGCTAAGGGCGGCCCGGCAGGTGGCGAAGCTATCAGCCTGTTTATTGGCAATCTCCCTAGGCGTGCAAATAACAGGTGGGTTTTCAATTTTTTCAAATGTCATGGGGATGTGGTGGACTCTTACGTGCCTGGTAAACTATCAAAAACAAATCGGAGACTTTTCGGATTTGTCAGATTCAACTCAGATTCAACTCAGTGGACTCAGCCAACCGTGCGATTGCCAAAACCAACGGAGCATGGGTGGAGGGGTCCAGTTGGAGGTCCACCACGCTAGATTTCTAAAGGGGGAAGGTAGAGGCCGACCTAATGGGGGAGTCCTGGGGGGAAAAGGTGGTGAGTTCATGGGTTTTAAACCCTCTCTCATTCACGCTCCTTCTATATTTCCACCTTTAAGCAGGAGAAATCCTATGCTAAGGCTCTTCAAGGGGGTGGTGAAAGTGGAGCAGGGGGAGGAGGAGCTTCTTCTTCCAGAAATAGAGTTAAAGCCTTTGTGTATGGAGGAGGGTGGTTGGACCGGTCTATTATTGCTACAGTCAAATGGAAGGATGATGTTAGAAGCATTGCTGAGATCCTGTTGATGAATATGAAAGATTTGCAGTCAGTTCGAAGGTTGGGGGTAAGAAAAATCTTTTTGGTTTTTCCAGACATCGCTTCCAGAGATACGGCTCTGAAAGAAATCGGATGGTTGAATATTTTAGACGAATTTGGCAAATGGGGTGATGAGGTGGTTTGCTACAAGAAAAAATGGAGGATTTCATGCAGAGGCATTCCGGTTTCAGCCTGGAATCCAGTCACTTTTAGGGCTATAGCAGAAACTTGGGGCTCCCTGATCAGTATTGACGATGCAACTTTGGAAGAATCAGACTACAGGGTGGCAAGTATGATGATCGAATCTGAGGTTGACGTGATTAAAGAAACGATCGAGCTCATGGTAGGAAATCGGGAGTTTCCCGTCCTAGTGGTTGGTGAGATGGTGGTAGTGGACCCTGGGGGCTCGTCTGATTCGATTTTTCAGGAGGCCGGCGACGGAGAAGATGACGGGATGAGGAGAGTGGAGCCAGTTTTACCTGAATCGGCTTGGAAGGTACAGTTGGCAGACAGAGAGAAAGTGTTCGTTGTTGTGTCTCCCGAAAAAGGAACGACGGAAGAGCTGGTCGAGTCTGAGGAAGTCGCAGGCTTTTTTTCTGTACAATCTGAAGGGGTAACTCTACCATGCATGAAAAGGTTATGGACGTGTCGACGAGTGATTCACCGGGTCTGTCCTTTGTGCCTGATTCGTTCGATATTTCGTTGGATGAGCTGGACCCCATTAGCATTTCGGGTACAGATTTTTGTGGACCCCCATCGAACGATGGCCCAACCGGGTCTTGATTCGGAGGCGTCCCCGGTATCCAAGGGGCCCAATTTAGATGGGCCTAGCTGTGATAACGATAATGAAATTAGGACTATCCTGAGATTCAATTGGAAGTGAGGGAGATGATGGGTCTGGGCGATGTCTTGGGCATTCCGAATCCCGCCCAGTACAGTGAGGCAGTCACCGATGCAATCATAGAAGAAAAAGAGAAGGAGGATGAATCAAAAGCTGGGGTTCGTCGATCAAATCGGAAAACATTCGGTAAGAATCAGATCAACACAGGAAATGGTTCTCGATGCGGATGATTTCATGGAATGTTAGAGGACTATGCAGTTCATCAAAGCAGAAGATGGTGAAAAGGTAGCATCCCAAAATTCTCCTGACTTTGTTTTAATTCAAGAGTCGAAATTAGAAGCGGTTGATCAATTGCTTATTAATCGTATTTGGGAATCCAAGGGTTTCATCTTTTCTCCTGCCGTGGGTAGATCGGGCGGTATCATCTCGACTTGGAAATCGGAAACTTTTGTTCTTAACAATATGGTAGAATCCAAATCATTCATATTGTTATTCGGCAGATATCTAAACATCGAGTGTTGCATTGGGAACATTTACGCCCCAAACTGTAGGGCCGATCGGAAAAAACTGTGGTCGGATTTGGGTGATCTCAAATCAATTTCTGGTATTCCGTGGATTTTGGGTGACGATTTTAACGAGATTCTTTGCTACGAAGAAAAATCGGGTTGCAATTCAATCTCTGGTGGGATGAGGG
>NMUG010009953.1:0-11104 GCA_002855965.1 Monotropa hypopitys | reverse complement strand
TAGTCGTCACCCTGCAAATTGCCGACTGCCAGGTCAGTAGAGTTCTCGTTGACCTCGGCAGCTCGGCAGACGTCATGTATTACTCTCTATTCAAGAAAATGGGATACAAATCAGAGGACCTACAACCGACCGACGTGCCACTGGTAGGGTTTAACGCTGCATCAGTCTGGCCGCTCGGCAAGATCACCATACCAGTGACCATCGGCATGGTCACAACCGAGGTGGAATTTGTGCTGGTCAATGTCCCTTCGCCCTACAATGCTATTCTGGGCCGAACATGGGTCCACAGCATCAAGGGAGTTGCCTCCACATACCACCAGGTTATAAAATTCATTGGCTCTAGAGGTGTGGAGGAGCTTAGGGGAGATCAAGCCTCGGTCAAGCAGTGCTATATCGCTGCCGTCAAAGGTAAAGTCACCCCCGAGCAAGTCCACTGGGTGGAGGTTCCAGATCAGCCGGTGCTGGAGGACGTCGGTTCAAATGCCTCGGCAAAATCCATTGAGGACCTTGACACCGTCCCTCTAAGCACCGAAGATCCAGAGCGCTTCTTTCCTATCAGCTCCCAGATGACCGAGGCAGACAAGGCGGCCACCCTCAGCTGTCTCAAGCGCAACATTGAAATATTCGCCTGGACGCCGTATGAAATGCCGGGCGTAGATCCAGAGTTCATCAGTCATCACCTCAACATTCGGCCGGAGTGCCGGCCCGTTGTTCAAAAAGCTAGGCGATCGGCAGCTGCTCATGCCGACGCAGATATAGAAGAAGTGGACCGGCTGACCGAAGCGCAGGCGATCCGAGAAGTACACTACCGCACCTGGTTAGCCAACACGGTGGTGGTCAAGAAGAAAACCGGCAAGTGGAGGGTCTGTGTTGACTACACAAACCTCAATGAAGCTTGCTCCAAGGATAGCTTTCCAGTACCGAGGATTGATCAGCTGGTCGACGCAACGGTCGGGCACCCCAGGATGAGCTTCATGGATGCCTACCGAGGGTACCATCAGATAGCTATGTTCGGCCCAGATCAAGAGAAAACAGCATTCATAACTCCAAGGGGCTGTTCTGCTATCGAGTGATGCCCTTCGGCCTGAAAAATACCGGAGCAACATACCAGATGATGGTCACGAAAATGTTCAGCTCTTAGCTCGGCGACACGATGGAAGCCTACATAGACGACATGGTCGTCAAAAGCAAAGCCGAAGAGAACCATCTGGATGATCTCCAAAGGGTGTTCGATATCTTGAAGAAGCACAGGCTCCGACTCAACGCCTCAAAGTGTGCATTTAGGGTTAGCTCAGGGAAATTTCTAGGCTACCTAGTTACTTGCCGAGGCATTGAGGCCGACCCATCCCAAGTCTCGGCCATTCAGAAGATTGAAGAGCCGAGGACTTTGAAGGAAGTGTAGAAGCTTGCAGGGATGGCTGCAGCTCTCAACCGGTTCATCAGCAGATCCTCAGATAAATGCCGACTATTCTACGAAATATTAAAGAAAAACAGTCGAAGGCATTTTCTCTGGACCGATCAGTGCGGGGAGGCCCTCGGCAACCTCAAGGAGTACCTCTCTTCGGTTCCCCTACTTGCCAAACCAATGCAGGGGGAAGAGTTGTATCTATACCTAGCCGTCACACCACATGCCGTCATCTCAGCATTGGTTCGGCAAGAAGGGCTTGAACAGCAGCCAGTCTATTTCTCTAGCAAGTCTCTCATCAGCGCTGAGAACAGGTATCTCCCTCTCAAAAAACTTGCATATGCTTTGATTATTGCATCCAGGAAGCTGGCACCTTATTTTCAAGCACACATCATTGTGGTCTTGACCGAGTTCCCACTTCGGGCGTTGCTTAAACGCGCCGATCTCTCTGGCCGACTCACCAAGTGGGCCATGGAACTGGCAAACTTCGACATCAAATTTCAGCCGAAGACAGCTATCAAGGGCCAAGTCCTGACCGACTTCCTTGCAGAATTCTCTCCTCGGCCAGAGGATCTTCAGACCGACAAAATCTATGCCAAACAAGCTCTTCCAGAGCCACTGCTAAATCAGGACTCGTGGAAGATGTTCGTCGACGGAGCATCCAATTGCCGAGGGAATGCTGCCGGAGTTGTCCTCATTTCCCCAGAGGGCATCACTCATGAACACTCCCTCCGGCTAAACTTCAGCACCTCCAACAATGAGGCAGAGTATGAAGCCCTTTTGGCCGGTCTGAAAGTTGCCGAAGAGCTGGAGATCCAGAGCCTCAGCATTTACAGCGACTCTCAGCTCGTGGTCAACCAGGTCAACGGTGACTACGAGTGCCGAGACGAGCGAATGGAAAGATACATGCAGAAAGTCAAAGAAAGAATGGGGCTATTCAATCAAATCCAAATTCAACAGGTCGATAGGGAACAAAATGCCCATGCCGACGCTCTGGCCGGAATAGCCTCAGCAACAAAAGTCAAAGTGCAGAGGATGGTCATCGTCCAAAGCATAGATCAACCGAGTATAGAAGCGCCGAAGCATTCAACTGTCTTCTTCATCAGTCAGGGTCCCAGCTGGATGGACCCAATCATTTCATTTCTGAAGGACAGCTCACTTCCAGAGGACAAAAGGGAAGCCCACCGAGTCGTTCACAAGTCGGCCCGGTTCTGGCTTGGCCCTCAGGACAAGCTATACAGGCGGTCGTTCTCAGGACCATACCTCCTTTGTGTGCATCCAATACTGGTAGAAGGAGTGCTGCAGGAGCTCCACGCCGGCAGCTGCGGAGCACATACTGGGGGAAGGTCAATAGCACACCGAGCTATCTCCCAGGGATACTGGTGGACGAAGATGATGGAAGACGGGGAGCAGATAGTGAAAAAGTGTGATCTCTGCCAGCGGTTCTCCCCAATCATTAGACAGCCTGCCGAGGAGCTTACACCCTTAACTACTCCATGGCCTTTTGCCCAGTGGGGCTTGGACATCGTCGACAAGCTCCCTACGGCACCAGGAGGCTTCAAGTTTCTGATCACAGCAACGGATTACTTCTCGAAGTGGGTTGAAGCCGAGTCGTTGGTAACTATTGAAGACATGGACGTGAAGAGATTCGCCTGGAAGAATATTGTCTCTCGCTTCGGCATTCCCTATGCCTTCATTTCTGACAACGGCACTCAGTTTGTGGGGGACCTCTTCACCAACTTCTGTGCCGAACATAGAATCAGGTTCTACAACTCCATCCCTCACTACCCGCAAGGTAACGGTCAGGCCGAAGCCTCAAACAAAACCATTGGCAGCGGCATCAAGAGAAGGCTTCAAGCGGCAAAAGGAAAGTGGGCCGAAGAACTTCCCAGCGTTCTTTGGGCCTACCGAACAACTCCTCGGCGCTCCACAGGGCAGACCCTGTTCTCCCTAGCCTTCAGCATGGAGGCAGTCATTCCAATAGAAGTCGGACTGCTAACTCTCAAAACCGAGGCATTTGACGAATCAACAAACAAGGCAGCAATTGAGAAGGATCTGGACCTACTGAAGAAAGAAGAGACTCGGCTAGGATCAGACTAGCCGCCTACCAGCAAGGAGTGGCCAGAAACTTTGCAAGGACGGTCCGGCCCAGGGCCTTCAAGATTGATGATCTCCTCCGCAGAAAAGTGGTGGGGAATAAGAAGAAAAGTTCAGACGGCAAGCTCGGTCCAAACTGGGAAGGGCCGTACAGGGTGACTGGTCACGCAGGGACCGGGGCTTATCGGCTTGAAGACCTGGACGGCACCCCAATTCCAAGGCCGTAGAATGCTACAAACCTGAGATTGTACTACCACTGACTCTGTAAATCTGGCCTAAGGCCCTCAAATAATGAAAGTCTAATTTTCAGAATTCTTGCGCCAAATTTTTAATCTTTTACATCGGTGCTAGACCGCCAAAGCAGCTCATAGTTGTCGTTCATCTACAAAACGTGCATGCAACTCCTCGGTGGCTTTGCCGAGGAGACTTACAGCTCTTCGGCGCTATATCACCGAAGCAGCTCTCAGTTGCCGTTTATCTACAAAGCGTGCATGCAGCTCCTCGATGGCTTTGCCGAGGAGATTTACAGCTCTTCGGCGCTATATCGCCGAAGTAGCTCTCAGTTGCCGTTCATCTACAAAACGTGCATACAGCTCCTCGGTGGCTTTGCCGAGGAGACTTATAGCTCTTCGGTGCTAGACCACCAAAGCAGCTCATAGTTGTCGTTCATCTACAAAACGTGCATGCAGCTCCTCGGTGGCTTTGCCGAGGAGACTTACAGCTCTTCGGCGCTATATCACCGAAGCAGCTCTCAGACGCGCATACAACTCCTCGGTGGCTTTGCCGAGGAAACGTATAGCTCTTTGGCGATATATTACCGAAGGGCCACTCCAAAAAAAAAAGTTTACATTCATCTGAAAAATGTGCAAGAGTTGCTACGGTATAGTACCGAGGCAATCAGCAATCAGCAATGCAACCTAAGTATAGAGGCAAGCCGAGGGCAAAGCCTTGGCTGACCGAAACCTTTTCCTCGGCTGGGGGAAGAAGGGTGCACCATGCAAATAGCCGAACAAACAAAGAAATATGCGGCAAAAGTTCATTCATTGATTCAAAAGTACCGGCCACAGATCGTCTCGGCGCAAAGAAAAAACAAAAGCAAAAAGCAAACAACAAAGGAGAGCAAGGAGGATCAAACAATCGGCTGGGTAGAGCCACCAGCTCTAGATCCGGACGCGTCGGTCCCAGGAGGAGGATCAGCCACAACGGCTCTAGTTCCGACGGCCGGAGTTGCAATCCCCGTCACGGCAGCAGGAGGGGCCGGTGGAGTAGACAGAAGCCAAGCACTAACCTTGCAGGACCTCATGGGGGGAATCTCCCCCACGCCATCAGCATTGTCCTCGGCCCCCAAGGAGACCTTGCAATTCACCCACCCCTTCTTGAAAAGCTTCTCCCTCAGCGGGCCCACCTGACTACGGCACTCAGCCGCCGCATCTTCATACCTTTTGGCGTATTCTGCCTCTGCATCGGCAGCCGCCTTCTTCTGCACCTTCTCCTTCTCCGCCTTCAGCCGGAGGTTTTCATCCTGGAGGTCTGCGAGCCGAGCATTCTTGGCGGCCAGCTCCGCCACGTTGATCTCGACCGTCGCCAAGATCTGCTTGTTCTTCTCCTCCAGCGCGTCCAAGGACCCTCGGACCTCGGCGAGCTTCTCCGCCGCTGCCTTGTCGGCCATCTTTCGGTTAGCCTGGAGCTGACCGAGGCGTTGATCCACGCCAGTGCCAGCATGCATCATCTGCAATAAGACAAGTTATCAACGCAAGTACCGAAGGAAACAGGTTCAATAAGATCAAGACAGTTGTGCTTACCATTGCGCCATAGTACATCATCCTGCGAAAACAGGACCTAGGGCCTGTGGGAAGGCGCTCCATCTCCTTCGGCAAAGTGAAGGCCTGGGCCAGAGCCAGTGCCACGCCGGGGCGCTCCTCCAGCGTGTCCCCCATCTCGGGAACAATGCCCTCGTAGGAGAGCTTCGGCTCAAACGGAATTATCTCCTTCAGAGAGGATGTCGCCGTCTCCTACGCCGCGGGATCCTGGGCGGAAGTCTTCTCTGCAGCAGCCGAAGAGTGCTCAGTCGACTTCACGTCCGCATCAGTCCGGGGCCTCTTCTCCCGGCGAGCTCTCTGCAGCTTCTCAAGAACATCATCGGCACGACTTTTTGTCGTCGTCTCCTTCAGCACTGCCACCACGGGCTCGACGTCCAAGCCTTCCGGCTCATCGGCCAAGAATTCTTCTTCAAGGTTGATGAACTTTACGGGTCCCATGTCTACCTCCTCAACAGATGGAAAAACAGAAGGTTCGGCTGGCTATGTAGCGGAAGGCTCGGCTGAGCGTCTAGCAGCTGTCTCAGCCGGGCAAGGTCGCGGCCGAAGCGTGTGGGTGTAAGATGGAGTATACTCCAACAGTGTTGGAGCCCATCATCTAGCTTCCGACAAGGCAGAGAAATCCTTTACCATGTCGACGTCGGCGGCGTTCTTTAGGCCGCTGAGAACTCCAAGATCTGCACAGAAAATAAATAGTCAGAAGACCAGACAGAAAGAAGAAACCTCAGCCAAAGCTACAAAGCTTACCAGGGACACCCTCTAGAAACGGTACGGTATACACTTTGTCCCAGCCGACGGTAAGTGGAATAAAAAAGTGGCTGGAGACGATCATCACATCCTCGACATATTTATCTGAGTCCGGCAGGCCGGCAATCAGGCCGTCTTGGCTAGGTCTACAGCCCAAGTAGTACTTCTTCGACTTCTGGTTATAGCCGACGTAGTAGTAGCTGAAGATGTCATCGAAGGTGAGTCGGCTCTCCCGTGGAAGGGACTCGTTCAACTTGGCCACTCCCAGCAGGATTCTGTATGTATTTACCGTTACTTGGAACGGAGTGATGCCGAGAGCGCCGAAGAAATGGGTAAGGATAGGATGAAAGGGGAATCGTACTCCCCCCTCAACGACAGCAATGACCGGCACAAGGATGTGCTGCGGTCCCTACTCTTTATGGCCGACAGGGGCTAGCAGCATATTTACGTCTCTGGGGATCTCGTACTTGATTAGACCCGAATATTCCATGTTCGTGGGCTAATTTAGCTCCTTTCTCTGCGTTTTACGTTCTAAAGTCATTCATTTATTCCCGGATGCGCTCACTTGGTTTTATGAGTTGTTTACAAATAAAAATGATTGAAAGTGGGCTAATTAGAGTCAAACATTGATGTACCGAGGATCGAGGAAGGTTGGAGACAAGCCGGATGCCGGAAAGGGTGCAAATCATTGCTTAAATAGAGTAAAGAGGCCAAAACAGTGCACGGCACAAGCTTCGGAGGCCAAAATCCATCAAACCAACAAAACAGCCAAGTGGACCGGTCCCCTACACCTCTGTAGACCGGTCCCTTGTCCGTCAGAGAAATTGGAAAAATCGCGAAGACCGGTCCCTTACACCTCTGTGGACCGGTCCACCTCCAGTCAGAGAAATTGAAGAAAAGAAGAGGACCGGTCTCCTACACCTTCGTGAACCGGTCCAACCGTCGGCAGAGAGGCACAAGATTCAGGAGGACCGGTCTCTTATACCTCCGTGGACCGGTCCCTTTCGTTTTTCAATGTGACTGATCACAGGAGGACCGGTCCCTTATACCTCCGTGGACCGGTCCCTCCGGCTTTTTACAGAATTTTCGGGAACTAAAATCCTTCCGCATGGGGGCATTTTTGTCCACTTTTGGTGCGAAATCTGGGACGTATATAAACATTTTTGGTCGATTTTTGAAGGGGGATTTCATTTTTAGATACATTTTCATAATTTAGACTTAGAAAGGAAGTTTTGAAGAGTTTTTAGAGAGCTAAAGGAAGATTAGGGATCTTCTTCAATCCATTGAAGGTTTTGATCAATTTTGATGGAATTGAACCTTTACTTGTAAGTCTTTCATCTTTTCTCAAGTATAAACGTTGTTCATCTCATTTAGATTGTTCTATTGATATCTTAATTGAAGCATTTTACTTAGTTTTCATGGATCAATCAATTTCAATTGTTGGGTTTCTTATCACTATGAGTGAGTAGTCCATTAGGATGGATTAGAGAAGGGGAATCCATGAATTTCCGGATGAATATAGACCCAATTGGGCCAATTCATGTAATTGAACCTTAGATCTTAATTTCTATTTTCGAATGGAGAGTTGTAGTATTAACTTATTTAATCTACGTCGACGGATCGTTGAATCCGGCACGTAGATTCATTAAAGCGATGTTCTACAATTACTCCAATGTATTGATTTAAGAAATGAATGATCTAAGAGTTGAATTGCAAAATTGATATCGTGCTTACACTCTTTCCTCGATTACTACTTGCGTCTCAAGTATGGATCGGGTTTTGCATTGAGTATTAATCATCCGGTAATTTTGGGAGATCCCGACCCTTAATCCATTCTCTTTTCCCATTTGAATTTAGTTTAACCACAACGTAGTGTTCTAACCTTGTTACCAAAATTTAGTCGGCCACTTATAGCCACCAAAGAAAATCAATCAAAAATCAATTGGTTCACTAACTCACGAGAATTTGAACACTTCACCGCTTAAAGCCAACAAAAATTCCCTGCGGATCGACCTCGGACTTACCGAGTTATTATGCTTCATTGATTTATTTCCTACGCTTGGGAACAACACGTAAATCGTGTGCGAAGCAGTACTCCTCGCGAAAGTGCCGAAGGTCTTCGGGGGTGTCCAGGTACTGCCTGAACTTGTCGGACCGTCGCTTCGGAGCCATAGTTGGATCTGAAAAGAACACAAACAAGAAGGCACCGTTAGTCGGTCCGGCATCAACCTACGCGGTGAAGCACATGGAAACCGTTGGCTTGGTCTTCAACCAACGGCCAGGGTCAACTCGGCTCGGCCAAGCACAGGATGAGTGCTCATCTTCAACCTCGTGGCCCAGAACCTTACAGGAAGCTTCCAGGTCACAAAAATGGAAGAAGGGATGCACCCCAACTTGGAGAAACGTCGCAAAAACGACGAGAAGACAAAGCACGCTCAACCAAACACCGGTCAGAAGGGTCCGTAAGCAGGGCGAGTGCCCATCCCCAACCTGGAAGCCCAAAAGCCTGTCAAAAGCTTCCAGGCATCCAGCAATGGCGGGGAAACGCGAACAGAGGCCAAGAAGTCGCAAAAACGACCAAGAAGACTAGAGGAAGATCGAGGAGACGAGCGAGAATGAAGTTCAGCGATTACATGAGATAGAGAAGAGGGCTAGGAGCCTGGGAAACGAGCAATGGAAGTAGAGAGAACGGCGGCCGGAGACGTTGCGCGAGGCTGCAGGAAATCGCCCAAGGAAAAGGAAGCTCTGGGACAAACAGGTTTCTGAAGAAACCCTAAGTCCCCCTTTTATAGGGTGACTGGAAGCCCAATGACCGGGTGACCGGCCGAGTCGGTCCAGGCGGTCACCCCCGCGCCTACAATGATTGCGCCGCCTCGGGAACTACGTCGGCGCTGCACGTCTGACAACATGCCTGCACGCTTTCCCATCAGCTGCAGCTCCAGCCAACCGCAGGGTGACACATAGGGCCACGCAACCGCCAGATCAAACGCACGATGCCCAACGACGCGACACCTGTCCGCGTGATGTCACGTCAGACGCGTCGCTTCCCCAGAACGCGACACGTCAGCGATGTCATAATGACAGTTCATTAAATGCTGTCAGAGGTTGAAATCTCAAGTCAAATCAGTGGTCCGACGCTCCTCCCTTCGGCACCTACACAACCTATCGGCACCAAGTCAACCTCGCTTCGGCCAAAATGCCTGGCCAAAGGGGTTGAGGGGCTATTGTTGGGGGCCGAACTCTCAGGAGGCCGGAGCCACGACCTCCTCCAGGAGGACCACGACACAAGCCAGCCAATAGGCGGCCGAGCAGAGCTTGGACGGCATCAGGGACCTCTTTGGGGCTCTCTCCGGCCCGGAGACTCAAAGCCCAGAGGAGGCGCCTAGCCGACGGAACATGAAATCAAGGTCATGCGACCGAGCAGGGTAATGGCCGACAAGTGAGGCTCCACTAGGATCACTTATGTGCAGAGGTCTCTTAGCCTAGGACGGCCCGGTCTACAACCAGCAATGCCGAAGCGGCTCGCTTCGGCCAGACAGGACAAAGTGCCTTGTTTACAGCAAAGATTCCCTCGGGGGCAGCATCCCGGGTTTTGCGCACATGGCAGACACACGCCTGACACAGAGTCAGCTTTTCCGTAATTCCCGCAGAATGTCAGGCATGCTCTGTCAGCTTTTCTGCCGCCCAACGCTGTCAGGCGGCGGCGCCTGACACTGTCAGGGCCGACCGGTCGGCCACACGTTCAGACACTCAGAGGAGACAGGCACACTGCCCCATGATCTGCCACACCAGCTCACCCGCGCCGAAGCGCGTGTCTCCCACCCTCCGAGGTTCTATAAATACAGTTGAGCATTCAATGCAAGGTAGACTCTCTCTCACTAGAAAAAGCTCTGTCCATTTACTTTCTCACTCTAATCTCTTGCTGACTTTGCCATCGGAGGGTCCACCGGCGACGCCGCCGGTAGCCTATCGTTTGTTAACTGCACAGCTAGGCCCAGCCACACCACAATAGCTCATCTCCTCCGTTCACAGTAGCGATCCACCGCTAGAAAGGCTTACCCCCCAACACATGGTTATTCTTCCTTCTGGGATGCGAGTTCTTGAGAAATTGTTATGGAATTGGCTTTATGGTCCATAGGAGTTGTGTTTCCTCCATTATTTTAGTGAAATTCTCGAGGCATTATCGAGATTTTCTAGTATTTTTTCGTTTAAGGGGTATGACTGTTAGTTAAATATTTCTACAAGATTGAGTTGCGTGTGCTTGTTTGGATTTTTATAGATTCTCCGATGCTGTTGTTCGTTAGTTCGTGAATGTAAGTTCAGTTGTGATGTATCTTTTATTCAAACTCTTGTATTGTGTTAGTTTGGAACTAGTTGGTCGTGCAAAATTCGACATGGATGTCCATTCGTGGTTGCTTGGGGCTTATTGTTTAGATGAAAGTTTGAATGTGTGTGGAGGTTGTTCGTCTTCCTCGTATCTGCTCAGATCTTTCGATTAACGATTTCAGTTAGGTGCGAGTTATGCTTTGAGTGCCTTGAAAGGATCCCTTTTGTTTGACCCTTATTAAGCTCGATGGAGTAGATGAGACTCTTGAAGCCAATCCTTGGCTTATAAGGAGTTGTTATATCTTTGAAACCTTGAACGTTATCAACATTCCTATTGTAATGCATCTTGCTTCTTATCAATTGGTTGAATCATAATTGCGCCTTCCTTGATTTGTAATTGAATTGAAAGTCACCGATGTAACTCTTTCAAGTTTGACCTTTTAGTTGTTTAGTGACATTTGGCGCATTTGTTCTGTCTCGAATCTCAATAACGACGATACTTGTATGAAAACTCATATGTGTTTATCGGGACATATTCCTTTCTTGAGACTCAGGTAGTAACTCCGGTGTCCATACCTTATCAGGAGTTGTCCCTTTTATTCTTTTGTGTGGCCCGTGATTTTCTTTATCTTGGTACCTCTTAGTGGTGGTCTTTGTAACCCCTCTTGGTCGACATTCTTTAGAATTGATCACTAGTGTTGTTCATCCTTGG
>NMUG010009952.1:0-11103 GCA_002855965.1 Monotropa hypopitys | reverse complement strand
CTTGAAATTAATGCAGACAGCCTAAAATTACCTAAAACTAGAACAAGCATAATTATATCCAATATTTACAAGTTATGTACACAAAATAGATCAAAAGAGAGGTCGGATTAGCCTAAAGAACTACAAAATCGTAGGCTAATCACTATGCCATGTCGATTGGGCTAGCACATATGCATTTTAGTGTGTGTGTGTGTGTGTGTGTATCTTCATTTGACTATGTGATATATGTTTGATGTGCGTGAATTGATTTGAGAAGAGCTTCTAGCTAGAGCATCTCAAAACAAATCTCCAATATCATACGGTTATCGCTATAGGATGTGTATATTGTGTTGTGTGTATGGGTGAGTATCATGAAGCATGTATATATGCATTAAGTAATAAGTGCATGCGGGAGATCGTGGGTTATTGGTGCGATGACGCGCTCTTGTTGGCTATCATTCATCCATTCCATCTTGGTTATGATTATTGCCTCAGTAGGATATTGCTTGCACTCTCTTTTGGATTCTATATCCTGTTACATTTCTATCTTGTGTAATTTCGAGGGCAAAATGTTTTTAAGGGGTATGAATTGTAACGGTCCAGAATTTTATAAATCGATTCATGGCCTTTACAATGGGAATGCATTTTATAAACAATGAAAATAAGAGATTTTATTTATTAAAAATGAGTTTTCATGGTAAAATATGAAGGTTGGGGTTCAATAGATGATAAATTAGCGGCTTGGAGCAACGAGAGTCCCTGGTATTGAGTTGGTGTTGTTTTGGGTTGTTCTGGCAATGTGCCGAGGGCATTCTAGGCCAATTACAACCCAGACATGTTCTGAAAATTAAGCTATATTCTTTATGATAGTTGTATATAATTTTATTATGAACGTAACTCAACTTGAATCATCTCAATCAGAGTTCAGACGAATAAATTATACCCAAAATACTCGGTAGTAGTTTTGGTGAAGAAGCTGAGAGTTGCGTTACCGGTAATGCGACATGTTGCATTACCGGTAACGACTGTTCTTGGCCGAAATGCTGAGTGTTGAGTTACCGGTAATGGGGCTTGGAAAGTTACCGGTAACGGGCTAGGTTGGGTAGATTCGGAGTGTTGCGTTACCGGTAACGCGACATAGCACGTTACCGGTAATGGGTCCAGCGGGGCTTTTGGAAGACATAAGTCGGGGGCATTTTGGTCATTCTGGGGGTCATATATATACCATATATATATGGCATCCTTCCCCCCTCACACTCCCATAAGATCTCTCCCTCTCTCATTTCTCTCGATCTCTCTCTCCCCTCCTCTTCTCTTCCTCATTTGACCACTCTCCATAGGGATTTTGGAGAAGAGACATTCATTAACATCGGAGAGAACCTCAAGGGCTATCATGTGGTGTACTTGGATCGTAAATGTGTGAAGGATCTCTTATCTAAAGATTTCGAGTTCTTGGTGTTCTTGGTGGGTAATCACTCTCTCCTCACTTGTATATGTATGTGTGGTAGCATATTCAATTGTTCTTTCCCCTTCCTCGAATTTATGGAATTATTTTGGTCAGGGTCCATGGTAGATTGATGTAGCAAGGGTTAGAACCCTAGTCTCGGACTTATATGGAGTATAGGGTGTTGTCTCCTTGACATTTAAGCTTGTGAAGGCCAAGTGTTTGATAAAATATCAAGGTAAGCTTGGAAGATCGATATGAGTCTTGGAGTTTGTTCTTGAGGTTAGCTTGACAAGTCATTAGGTGGCCTTGGGAATCCAATGGCCACCATATGTTCGATAAAATTTCAAATCGGACTATGGACTTGAATTGGGAATTTGGTGAGTCGTCTTGGGGTCATTAAGGACTTAGGAGTTTCTCGACATCTTATGGCCCTGTGTCATTTATAAAAACTCTTAAGTAGGCCTTGGAGTGAGATTTGGGAATTGTTATGGGTGTGTAGGTGTGTTGAAGGGGGATCATGTCCCTTGAACCACCGGAGACTTCCCCCATGTGTTATAGTGCCTTGGTTTGGTTTGGGAGATTCATGGGTCAATGCATGATAAATCAAAGTAGTCTTGTAAATTTTATCAATGGATGTGGCCTCCCTTGATGTCTTCAAGGTGGAAGGCATTGAAATGAATGTTGGTCTCCCTTAATGTAATCAAGGTCGAGTTGTGACTTGATGAACCAAAAGAATGAACTTAATATATGCAATGAATGTCCAATATAGGGAATGTGTCCTACGAGGACTACCCATATGCAATCTTGAATCTTTCATTCTAAATTCACAACTCCATGAAATCAAAGAGATAAATCTATAATGATGTGAATGGATATTTAGTGCCCAAGGTGATCTTATAACACCTTTAAGTGTTAAGTGGGAGATACATGTTCCTCTAAGTCACGGAACCCCTAGTTATTATTTCCAGGTGATCATAAGAAGAAGTCTTTGGCCAAAGGAGGAAATACGAGTTCTCATGTAAGTCTCAGAACAAACTCAAAACACCAACTGGTGTGTTTCAAGGGAAACTTAGCACATTACTCCCTTATTTTGATGAGGTTGAGATTTGTGACCCTCTTGTTTTGACAAGTTGGAAATATGCGGTAAAATATTGATAATAATGAATAAAGGTTGACTATCCCCTATTGTATAAAGGTGGACTTATGTGGCTCCCTTGTTTTGACAAGGTTGAGAGAATTGGAAGACTTAACTCAATCATTCAAATATTCTAAAATTATGAGTAAATCCAATCTATAACAGTGTCTATGATTGAAAAAGGATTGTGGAATGACTTGGTAAGTATAGTTTGGTGTTGAGGTTCTTTGGGCCCTTCTGGTAGGCCCCTGGGGTTGTCTTACCCCTATAGTAGGTATATTGACTGGTGCTTGAGTCTTTGTCCACTTGGTTGGCTCGTTGAGACTATTTCACTGTGTCCTTTGGGGTTTTGAGGATTAGAGTTGGTATTCGCTGTCAGTATAGCATTTGTATCCATTGCACTTATGGATGCATTTGCATCTCTCCTATCACACCCCGTTCTGCTAAAATAATTATTATATTCTGCGGATATGGAGATGTGAAATAACATAAAATACTAATATGGCATAAAGCCACACCTCTAATTACTCAAAACTCTAACAAAAAATTTAGAGATTACCAAGATGCTACAAATAATCCATAAACACAAGTACTGCGTACTCCAACCAACAAATCCAAAAACCACAAAATAGAACTAGAGTTCTCAAACCATAGATACAGATTGACATATACAACTGAAATGTACAACAAAAATACAACTAACAAAATGCAAAAAAAACTACTCAAGACTCCTCCAAGCTCCTAAGCTCCAAATATGTAGTGGACCACCAAACTAGTTTGAGAATCTAGATTTCTCAATGAAAAATAAATCACAGAAAAACCCAAGAGTTTATTTGTTAAAATAAACTTTGCAATTAATAAAAGGAACAACCAACAGGAATATAAATCTAATGTATAGATGCTTCATTCAGTCCAACTAATGTGTGCCACAATTGATTTACACATTGCTTACAATTTCCTGTCCTTTGACAATTAATACTACACACACACATTATTCACATTTCTTCCCTTTGGCAATTTATACTCCACACACACTTTAAATACCTTTCCTACCCTTTGGCAATTCATACACATCCAGCCCTTTGGCTATTTGTTTTTCCAGTCCTATGGCTATTTATTATATCTAGCTCTTTGGCTATTTCTTTTCTCAGCTCTTTGGCGACACAAGCGTTGTTCACTTAGTTCTAGCCCTTTGGCTATACACACATTATTCTATTCATATTCAACCCTTAGGTTACACATACGTTATTCTTCATTTCAAGCACTTAGGCTATCATACACACACGCACATATACACACCATATTTCCAAATATGAAATAAATTCAAATCTCATAACACATGCTTGGAAGCAAACTAATTAAACAAGAAACAAACAACAAAGTTTAAATTAACTATTTAAACTCACCCAACTCCCTTAGGTTATTTTTGTATGTTGGATGATGCCGGATAGAGATACTTAGATTCCCCAGAAATCAAAATCAAATCATTATCAAATGATTTCATAATAACCAAAGGATAATAACATTCGGAAATAAGTAAACCATTTGTTTATTAATTATTTCCAATTCAATTCAAATGCCAAATGAAGTTTTCTGAGGTCTGATATATCCCCTCCCTTGTTTTGAGTCTCGGGAACCCTAAGGAATCATCTAAATAAGTTGCAAAATTTTCCATTTTCTTCCGTCACATTTTTTCAGCAACCTATGATACCGGTATCCATATTTTCTATGATACCGGTATCAGCCTTTTGGCCTGAAACTGGTATCTTAGAACTATAAAACTGGTATCCCAGCAACTGACCCAGATACCGGTATCCCAAAAGTTCCAAAAACTGGTATCCCAAAATTCCCAAAACCTGGTATCCCACTGCGATATCTTGGAACCGGTATCCTGGTGCAAGACCAGATATCGGTATTATGCATTTCCATGATACCGGTATCTGGCATCGCTGATGCCAAGAACATACTGCACAAGAGATCTTATGGTTTGGTTTTTCTACAACTCTAAGTCTAATTTCTCAACAAAACCTTCATCAAAAATCATAAAAACTTGCAATAAACTTACTAACAATATCCATAAATATATTTCCAAATTAAATTCTATCAAACAACTTATTTTGATACAATCGTTTCCCCCAAAATCACTCAAAACTCAAGCTTACAGATTTCTTTAAAAATTCATGGAAGTCCTTTAAAAATCTATAAGCTACACATGAATTACAAAGAAAATACTCACCTCTTTACTACAGATTTGAATTCCCAAGCTTTTAGTTTGATCTCTCCCAAGTTTTCTTCTAATTCTCCCTTGTTCTTGGAATCAAAATGATATACAAGAGTTTGAAGAAATATTGGGACTGGTTTTTCTTATTCTTGCTAGTATACAATACATTGCCTCCAAATAAAATGATTCCATGCTATATTGTAGGCTACTTCCTTAAACATTAATCTAGTGTAATACACTTACACCATTTATATTCCAACATGAAATTAAAATCCACCTCAAGAATTTTTATTTAAACTACCCAATTTTTGTTTCCAAACATCTTATATTTATTCACAAAATCTATTCGACTTTATTATTTTCCGGGCACGGTTATCACATCTCCTATCTTGTCCCTTTTTCTACTTTCAGTATGTTTGCATGTGGACACTTGGGCACACACACAACGTTGCATACTTGTTAGTAGTTAGTGGTTTCCTACTGAGCGCGTGGATAGCTCAGACACTCTTCCCCCTTCTCCCAGTCTTTAGTGTGCAGGGATAGGAGGACTTCTTGATTGGATATCTCAGAGTAGCTGTTGGGTTTTCTACTAAGGTTGTCACTCCCTTTACTTTTAGTTCTGTTTACTTTTGTAGATATTACAGTTAGTTGTACTTTTACTCTTCTGCACTTTTGTACTTTTCTGTACCGTTGTACCTTATTAATGGATTTTATTTCACTTCATTGGATGCCTTATGGATTGACACCTTGGGTAAGGAGTTCACTCCTACCTTTATCAACCATTTTATAATGTTTTAAAAAATGGTTTGAAAATCCGTGCCATTACAGTGATACTCTAATCTATCCAATGAGATGAAATAAGATAAGATGAAATGAGTTGATATGGAAAAGATGCGATATGATGAGTAGAGATGTGATGTGATGAGTAATGATGGGATGAGTAATGATGGGATGAAATATGTAGTGAGAAAGATATGTATATTAGATCAGAATAGAGGTTAGATGAGATGAGTAGAGATGAGTTATGATAGGTAGAGATGTGATGCGATGTGTAGAGAAATATGGAATGTATAGAGAGAGATGAGATGTGAAGAGATAAGTAGAGATAAGATAAGGTGTATAAGATGAGATGAGGTAATTGTGATTAGATCAGATGTGGTGAGATGAGATGTACTGAGTTGAGATGAGATGAGATAGGAGATACTTTGCATATCACATGTTATAGTTGAATATTTCTGTGTATAGTATGTTGAATGCATAGTAGGAATATTTACACTTTGACTATGCTTGTTGTCAGCACATATTACCAACACATGATAGTCATAATTCCTGGTGGTGTTGAATATATAGTTTTTATCTATCACGTATCTTATTTGGTATATCATTTAAACATCATTGCTGGATTGCTTATAGTTAGATATTTCATTTTTATATCATACGTTATTGACATCAGTAACTGTGTAGCATCTGTTTATTTCATATTATTGCAACGTTTATTTTAACTAATAAACTCCTGGATTTTGTTGTTTTATTACATTGTAGAATCCAGATTGGGATAGCTAGCGTTGATCCATTGCAGAGTCAGAGCTTGGAGTTTCTGGAGGAGATTCTGGTAGTCAGTAGTTTATTTATTTGCTTCATTTCAATTGTCTTTATATTATGACACACTTGTTGGTCTTATGGGCACTTTTAGTTGCATAATTGTTTTTTCTAGCTTGTCACATGTCTATGTCTGTGCCGTCATCTATTTTGACGTGCCGGAATGGGTCGTGACATAACAGATCTCTCTCTTTCAATCTCTAGTTATGGATCTCTCTCTTTTGATCTCTCTCTGTCTTTCTTTCTATCTTGGAAGTTGGGCTTCTGAACTTGTGATCCTTTCTCTCTTCATGAACATTCGGGGTACCCATCTGGAGATTTGAGTTTTGTGACGAATGGTGGTCTCTATTTTTGGTGGTGTAATTTACAAATTTTATGGCTATTGGATTAGTTGTTATTATAATAAATGTTAAATTAGAAGGGAAGAACTGCTTAAGCTTGCTTGTCTGGTGCACATTTTATTTGGTGGAACATCTTATTTGCTTGTCTGCTGCACATTTAATCATAGTATGCTTGTCTGGTGGAACATTTTATTTTTCACGTGTACTAGGAATGGATTTTAGTATGGGAAGGTGGAAAATGCTGAAATGTCCATATGTGTTTGGACTTGCACTTGCATTTTGTAGAAAATGTTGAACATTGACAGTTATAGCCATATTGTTGTGCTCTTTGGATGCTTGTTACCTGATTAAAACATCAACAACGACACCTTTAGCTGCAAACTCAATAAATAACTGGCAACGAGAAATTTCTTACTCAAGAATATTTAAGACAACCAATGGATTTTCTAAGTACAATTTGATCGGTTAGGTAGTTTTTCATTGTAAGATTGCACGGGTTCTAAATTCTTAATTCTATCTTGTATTTGGAAAGAAACTACAATCTACAAATATTCGTCCAGATACGGTGTAACACTCCCAAATTTTGAGACATTTTTTTTTTTGAGAAGTGTTAAATGTAAGTAATGAGTATCCAAACAGTTAAGTGAATAGCTATCTACAACATGCACACTACTCATTACACTACTTATTATAACACATGCTTTCTATGATATGAAATACAACTGAAAAGAGACAAAAATGGTTTTATAACATAACTCTGTACAACAGTGCCCCAAACGAAAGAGAAAGGCCAAAATAGGATTTTATAAGTAATCCTGTACAAGAAGGCCAACAGTAAACGAAGAAGTTTCAATACTGAAAAGAAAAGCGACCTATCACTATAGTCCGGTCCAGCCTCAAGTCCTGCAAAGGATCCAGCGGCTCCAAGTAAAAGGGATAAGTCCTACAAAAGTAGAGGGTCAGGCACAACTGCCTGGTAGAGAAAATCCATCTCCAAACGTCTATACTATTGGGGTGCAAGTGAGTGACAGTGCAAGAAATGTAAATGATACAATGCTCTGGATCTCATTATTCAAAAATAGTGATTCTCTTTCAAATATTTTACTATCGACTCAACGTAAAGTAAAGCAGTAAAACCAGTATCTGACCAAAACTCGAGAAAGAGAAGCAATAGTATCCAACGTCTACCAAAATAGTTGCCTAGACAAGGCCAAAGCGAACTATGTTCAAGTGTCGACTCACACTAAGTAAAAGTCTCATTTTCCGTTATACAAACGTGTTCCAATTCCCTTTTCATTCCAAGTTCTACTTGTATTCCATTTCCGTGCCTTCTAGTAGGAGCAAGGCAAATATCAATCAACAATCCATCGAGTATCGGCTAGTTCCGCATCAGGGCTCGTCAATCCCTTATCGTGTAGTTTCTATTTTCCCCGGCTCACCGGGAAGGTCTAGTCAAACCTCCATTGCGCAATGTCGTGTGCCACTCCAAACAGTGACCCAAGGTAAGCAACCCGAATCATAGCCACTCATCAATATCCAATCCTCGTATAGAGTAAACAGTTTCCTCGTAAAGAGTCACATGTCATATTATATCATTTCATTCAATCATTCCGTGTAACCTAGGGCAACAACCTCCTAGTCGACGTATCAACAAAAATGTGACTTTCTTCCCATTCTTACCAAATTATTCCGTTTACTTCCAAAACACGTCATTCGTTCGCAAATCGTGTCATCGTTTCCCAAAACACTTCCGTTTATTCATAAAACGTTCTATTTGTTCGATTCATTACCAAAACATGTCAAAATACCATTTAATCCACAAATTATCCAAGGATATCCAAAATAAACCAATATCCCCAATTTGATTTCATAAAACGACAACAACGGATTTTTAATAAGAATTAGGGTTTTTCACAATCGAACTCGGAATTGAACAATGAACGTCCTAGGGAGAATGCAATGACCCTAGACAAAACTCAATGCGACCAATTTAAGTGAACGACAACACTTTGATACTAATTTTACGAATATACAAAACTTGACGGAATTTCATAAAGCGAACGATAAGGAAGTAACAGCGCCAACAGTATAAACGAGAGGGATAGAAAACTCTACCTCAATTGGAGTTCCTGCGACAATCGCCGGCAAGGGATTTGTTAAAATTTCGGCAGCAACCTGCCCAAAATAGGAGAACCGCACTAACAGGTGCCAACAACAACAAAAGCAGGAATCCGTCTCTACACCTCCTACAAACGTAAATTACCGATTTCGACTGAACAAAAATTTAAACAGGGAACGAGATATACCTACCAACGTGACTACTAGCGGTTATCGAGGCCCTGACAGCTGCGCGTCGCTGATTATCGCTGCTCGCTTGGGCTGGCACCTACAGAACCCAACCAACAATCACTGATCGACGGCAAACGATTCATAACACTGAAAGGAGTGAGATAGAGGCTTACCCACTAATGCGAAGTCTCAACTATCGCGTGACACTACTTGCACATCCTTCACTGTAGCCACTCAACCCACGTCGCACCTCAACACCCACTGTTGCCGCCAAGCCAGGTGTACAGATCCTCGCTACCTCTGCGTCAAGTCTACACCACCTCCACGCCACACCTCCACCACTGATACGCACTCAACGCAGCCACCACAACACTGTACCACCACCCAAAACTGCCAATCCACCACTACCACCCACGCGCCGCAACTACCACCACTGCACAGCTGTGCAAAGAGGAGACGGAGAGCTGACGAGGGAGAGGGAGAAGGAGAGGTGGGGCCGAGAGAGGGAGAGGGAGAGATGGCATAGGGAGAGGGAGAGGTTGCCGAGAGGGAGGCCGAGAGAGAGAGAGCTCGGGGAACCGGCGGGAGAAAGAGAGGAGGGAGGGGGAGGCGCCGAGAGGGATGAGGGAGATCGGTGGGAATGGGGGAGAGGGGGGGTAGCGGTGCTGGTGAAGGGGTAGGGCTACGGGAGTATTTTTTTGGGGAAGAAGGGAAATAGGGGGGACTCCCCGACTGTATCTCTTTTTATTTTTTATTTTTTGATTTTAAATTAAATAATTTACTTAAATTAATTTAAATGAAATCAAATGGTCCACAATTCGAACAAACCCCGAGGGCCAATACGCAACCCAAATTCCACCACAATGGTTTGCCCGCGCTCAAAACATAAAACCTCACAAACCAAGACTTCCCTCACTCAGACAGGACTGGTAGAATAAAATCTGAACCGTAGGGAACCGAACGATGATAAAATTGAATCCCGAGAAAGATTTAATTAATTATTATTATTTTTTGAAACGGAGGAAAAAATAACTAAATTTCCTGGACTGTGACATACGGATAATTGCAGATATGGATATGGTTAGAGATTTTTATAATCGTTCGGTTATCGGTTTGGATTACGAATACAATTTGACTTATGGTTTTTGGATACGAATATCTCCCATAACCCCAACGAATCGATCTATTGCCATCATTAGATTAAACACTTTGAGTTATCAGATTGTGTTGATTTTTTAGGGTAACTTATTGTTTTAAAATTTATTAATGATTTGAATTATTTATGAGAGTGTTCAAGGTGGAGAATCTCACATTTCAAAGTTTAACTGGACCTTAATATTACTCAAAATAATAAAATAGAGTTGTACATCATAATTATTAATAGTAAAGATGTGTGCAGTGTGATCCATATAAAACAGAAGAGTGTTATTAAAATTTATCAGATGTCTACATAATAAGGGAGGAAAATATCTTCCCAAAATATTAAAAGAATATATTATTTTACTCAATCTCAACCTTTTATTTTATTTAATCTAACAGTCGAAAAATCTCTCTCACACAAACTAACTTTTCAAAGGCAATTCCGTAAATATGTTATATTTTTTGGGGTTCTTTTAGGGAGGTCCCGTCCAATAAGATTTTCCCTCATAAGGTCCCGCATTCTTCCTAAGGTCCTGCGCTGTAACCTGTTCACCCGCACTGTAACTTTTTAACATGCACTATAACTGGTTACAGACTGCACTATAATTTGTTACAGCACCACTGTAACTTGTTACAGCACCACTGTAACTTGTATTTTTAATACAAGTTATAGTTCACATTGACTGTAACTTCTCTTTTTAAGACAAGTTATAGTCCAAATTGGTTGTAACTTGTGTGTTTTAATACAAGTTACAGTCCAAATTGGCCGTAACTTGTGTTTTTAATACAAGTTACAGTCTAATTTGGAGTGTAATCGAATAATTACAATCTACATTGACTATAACTTCTATTTTTAATACAAATTACAGTCCACATTGATTGTAGCTTGTGTTTTCAATACAAATTACAGTCCAAATTGGCTGTAACTTGTGTTTACAGTCTAAATTCTGTA
>NMUG010009951.1:0-11104 GCA_002855965.1 Monotropa hypopitys | reverse complement strand
AAATAATCACAATCACAATTGGAGTAAATTTTATCCTTATTTTATTATGTGATTAATTCTCATTGGTATGATTCAATTTGAGAATTATATTGGATATGATTTGGTTTGAATAAAAGAAACTTTCCTTTTTAATAAAATGATTATTATGGTCTTATTTGTTAATGGATGCATATATCTTTTCACAAAATCTGTATCAATTGTATTATTACATGTTTGGGAAGTATATACAGGTATCTAAGGCATGTTCAAAGGGGAGCGTCAAAATCCAAAGTTGAGCCGGAGTGGGGACCGAAATTCCGCGCGGAACTCCGGCCGGAATTCCGCTTTTATTTTTGAATTTGATTTTTAAATTATACAGGCTCCAAGAACATTCTGGAATATGAATATTGTGCTGGTTCAGACTTCACTCTAACGTACACATTCAAGAGAAGTCTATATAAGAAGATTGAAGAATTAAGAAGAAAGTTTAAAACTCTATTTCACTTTCATTCTCTCAAGCCTTCTTCTCTCAAAGCTCTACAACTTCAAGCTCTGAAATTTTCAGTTTACTTACAGTAGAGTTTTTGATTTTATATTAGAGAGAGAATCATTGTAATAGGCTTTTAACTTTCATCTCTCTCTTAATGATAATCTTAATCTTGTAAAGGAGGTGTTGTCCTACTGTTACAAGATTATCCTTCTTTGCTTTTTCATTATACAAGGTTTAATCCTTGGCTTAGGTTGGAGAATACCTTTGTGTAGAAGTCTCAAATTCGTTGTAACGGTTGGAGACCACCCTTGAAGGTTCTCAAGACTTGTAACCGGTAAGGTAGTCACACGTTGTGACAAGCCTCACGAATAGTGGAACTATCACCAATTGGTGGTAGAGTGGACGTAGGTAGGGGAGAGACACGCCCCTATTGAACCACTATATATCTTGTGTATCTCTCTCTCTCTCTCTTTTATTTTGTGGCTGCGATCGTTTATTTTCCTTGTTTCAATATTTTCATTCAAAATAATA
Organism: Monotropa hypopitys; assembly: GCA_002855965.1. Lineage (NCBI taxonomy): Eukaryota > Viridiplantae > Streptophyta > Magnoliopsida > Ericales > Ericaceae > Monotropa > Monotropa hypopitys. Next base: position 10,104 of record NMUG010009951.1, on the reverse strand, counting down.
TCACTAGATTGCGGTATTAATCTTGTTATTAGAATCATCGCAAAACCGGAAACCTCGACCTCTTGAGATTAGATCCCCAAGAACCTGAGGTGTAACGGAAGGAGTTGAGGTGGTGCTTTAACAAGATTCAATATTGAATCACCAAGATATTAATTTGAATCATATTGATTAGTAACACTTTTTATAACTAAAGAAAAATTTAAAAGGTTTTAAAAAGCTAGTATACTTTTCTATTTGACCAATTCACCCCCCCCTCTTGGTTGTATTGTGGAATAACAACGTGAATACAATAAACACTATATATACCTTCGCCGTTGCCGCTAGACAGCCGGAACCACAACCGTTGCTCATCGCAGATCCGCGCAACCCAACCACCATACACCGTAGCCACCGTATGCCACATTCATGTTATCTACCGCTGCCACGAACAGCCACCATTCGCTTGCCGATACACGTCGCAGCCCTCACACCGCACGTAGTCGCCACACGTCACCAGATCTTCCGCTGCACATCACAGCTCTCTTCTCCTCCTCCGCGCACACCACTGCACGCCACCGCACGCAGCCGCTGCTTGCCGCCGCTCAGTCTCCTAGATGCCGCCTGCCAATCTGCTCCTCCACCGCCGTTCTCGCGCACCACCGCGAGTCACCGCGTCGCTGTAGTTCTTCTTCCCCCTCTTCTCTCCCGCGCGCTCTTTTCTCCCCTCTCTTCTCCGGTCGCCGGCGTCACCTGGCCACGTCTCCCCCCCCCCTCCGCCGTCGGTCGTCGTCCGGTGGTCGCCCCTCTCGGTCGATCTCTCCTCTCTTCTCCCTTCTTCCCTATTTCCCTCTCGGTTCCTTTCTCTCGTTTTCTCTCTGTATCAAACCCTCCCCGACTCTATCATTGTACACGACATTTGGGGGGGCAGGTGGCCTCTCCCTCAAATTTTCGAATTTCTATCTTTGTTTTTAATTTCTTAATTAAAATTTCATAAATGCCTTACATTTAATAACCTAAATTTAGATACCCCATAAATTTTATAAAATTTCAATTAAATTATAAATTACCTTCTAAAATTTTTACGCCTTTATTTTAATATATAATTACCAATTCCAGCTCGTAACAATTTTAATTGCTCAGAAATAATTATTTTGATCGTCTATAAAAAAAATTTAAGGATCTCAAAGAATTATTATAATTATTTTTAAATTTCAAATATAACTCACCATTAATCGTTAAAATAATTACTCTAGTCATTTAAAAAAATTTAATTACTCTTAATCAATTTTTAATTATTGCAATTAATGCGATAACGAGATGAGGGTCTCACACCAATCCTCATCCATCATAACTCATATACATATAGTATAATTCACTTTCCAAAACTCTTTCACAAAACATGCCCATAGGCTATAGTTTTCCTCAGAAACTTCCTTCTCAAAACATTTCTACCAAAACCTTTATTATACACAAAATCCTCTTAAAACATGCACATGCTAAACATATGCAACATGCCATGCAACTTCCCATGATTTTGTACAATTACTAAAAAACAAAAGAGCACAAGCATCTAAATATCAAGATGCTACATCCCTACACTCACCAATACCGCTTTTCAAACTTTTTTCTTGTCTTTGAGCGAGGCCTCAATGCCTTCCTCGAACGTCCCTGTCAAAACAATCTATAAATTTCAGTCCTCAATAATTATAAATTGACAAGGAAATATAAGATTGAATTGCATACTTAACACTAGTGAAATAGCCCTAACCATGAATCATTACAATCATCTTACTCAAAAGTCCAACATGAAACCCCAAGACATACACAAACAATTTTATGATTTCACATGAGTTCCAACAACGAATATTCATAAAAACACTAACAATGTTCTATACTTCCAAGGTGATCAAGATTCTATATCAAAATCTCACACACATACAACCTTTACCTTAAATATAGAGATTTACTCACAACCCAAGCAACCCTTACATATGCTCTATGTTTACATATGAGATTTGACCGCAAATATACGTATATCCAACCATAAACCTCTTTAAATTCCAAGACTATCAAGCAACTCAAACCCAAATCACCTATATACCATTATATGAATAATCCCAAACGAAATACTTCCCAAACTACCAATCATCTATATGAAAACTATAGATCGGATTGATGTGAACACCATACTAAAGCATGGACTTGATACATGAATGAGTCTCAAGGATTATAGGAGAGATAGAGAGATTAATCCATAAAACACTAGGATTACATGACTTACTAAGAGGATTCAAGCCACAAGAAAGTTCTTGCACCAAAGTTCCATCAACACCTTCAACCTTCAAGCCTCAACAATGGAGGCTCTCTCTTCTCTCTCTTTTATCTCTATGTTCATGGAGTTAGAATGGTGGCTAATGAGGCATATTAGCCCTAAAACACACTAATATACTTAGGTTAATCGTTTAGGGTGCAAAAGGACCAAAAGCTCCTCAAAATGTTGCTTTGCGCGTCTTTAATTTTTGACCCGACTGCCACCCCGTCCGGACGACTGGGTCCTTGTCCGGACGAGACCTCACCCCGGTCCGGACGAGACCCACCCTCGTCCTGACAAGCCAAAATAAAAAACTCCCAAACCTTTCTTCTCGGTCGTCTGGAAGGCCCACCTTCCTCATCTAGACGAGAATCCCCAAATAAGCCCAAATTGAAATGGTTCAAGCCTAGAACCTTGAGACTCATCTCCAAACACTTCCCTCAAGGTTCAAACATCAATTAGGCATCCTATGGTCATTCAATGACCTTCCTCAAGGCCAACAATAACTTCTACTCAAAACCTCAGGATTTAATTTTAGGTCAAACACCTAAGATAGTATTAACCTCAAACTCTCAATCTCAACCACACAAGTCACCTCAAGCCTCATCTACTCTCATGATTTTTAAATGATGAAACCTCAAGATTCAATCCCATTATTTAGTAAGAAACATTAATTATTTATACAAAATAATTAAAAGAATTGAATGAAGGTTACGGGTATTATAGTAGGTGTCGAGCATCGGGCAGAAGGAAGCTCTGACACCCGCTTGACCTTAACTACGTTGGTAGAAAACTTTAAGGAATAAACTGTATCGGCATCTGCAAAAGATGGCACAAGTTAGAAAATTTTCACATGACTAACTGATCAGAATTGAAGAAGCAAAGCTCACCTACGGCACCGCGTATAAATGGAACCTGCCACTTCCCCACCGAGTGATCAAATGCACTGGAGACAATCATGACATCTTCGTCATACTTGTCTGAATCTAGCAGGTCAACAATCAGGCCAAACTGATGCGGCCTCCTACCGAAGTAGTATTTGTTGGATTTTTTATTAAAGCCAATCATGTAGCAGCCGAAGATATCTATGAAGGAGATTTGATCCTTCTCCCCGAGGGTTTTGTTTAGCCAGACCATACCCATCAAGATCCTAAAGACGTTGATCGTCACTTGAGATGGTGTCAGGTTCATCTGGCCGAAGCACCGACTCAGCATGGGGTGGAAGGGGAACCGAACACCGCCCTCCACTATGGCACAAATGGTCACATGAATGTGGGATGGCCCCGGCTCTATATCGCCGATGGGGGGAAAATGTGCATGTCGTTCGATATGTCAAACTCCTCCTTGAACTCTCGGACATCTGACTCCGAAGTTAGCAATTGGCGAAACTTGTCGGACCGTTGCTTCAGCTCCATGATTGGATCTGAAAGAACACAAGCAGGGAGGCACCACTAGTCGGTCTGACACTAGCCCAAGTAGTTAAGCACAAGAATGATCTGCGATTGAGCATTCGACCATTAGCCAACATTAAGTAGCGAAGCTACATTAACAAGAAGGAGTCTTGCTAGAATTCATAGAGCTAGAGCCCTTTGGCATCCACAGAAGCCTTGGGAGATTAATCCCATGGCTAGATCTGGAAGGTCGCTAAAACGATTGAGAAATCTAGAAGAAATGAAGGCGCATGAGATGAAGAACGGGATTCAGTACCTAGAACTAAGGATGGAAGGAAGAAAATCTGGGAAAAGCTTTGCCGGAAATCATCCTGAGGGCTGCTGGAAATCACCTTACGGTGGCCAGAAATCACCAAAGCTCTGAAGATGGTTCAAACGAGAGAAAGGCAAAACCCTAAGAGGGTATTTATAGCGAGGACCTGGGTGGGAAAATGGATAACCGGTCGACCAGCCCAACCGGTAAAAGCAGAAGTAATGATTGATGCGTTTATGGAAAGCTGAACCGACATCGCCGAGTGTCCTACATGCGTGCATGTTGTCCCATCTGCCACAGGGCCAACCAATGACAGCGTGACACGTGGCCTATCATTCCATCATTTCAGGCATGTGTTGGTCACCGGGTCTGCCACCTATTGATGTGACTCTTTGGCAGACGCATCATCAATGTATAAGGCAACACATCATCAGAATCAAAGTGACGGTTAATAAAGTTATTAGAGGTCCAAATTCCCAGGCAGCTCAAGTGGTCTAGCACTCTCTGCCTTCGGCACCAGCATATCTCTACGGCTTCAAGTCAACCCCGCTTCGGCCAAAATGCTTCGGCCAAAGGGGTTAAGGGGCTATTGTTGGGGGCCGAACCAAAAGAGAGGCCAGAGCCATGAACATCCGACATGAGGACCAGATCACCAAGCAGAGGCCATGCGATCGAGCAGAGGAAGGGCCGATGGAGAGGGTTCCCCAGGGCTCACTTCGACCCAGAAGGTTCACTGTCCAGGGACAGCTCCCTGTCGACGACTCCCCAAATGCCGAAGGGTGTTCCTTTGGCCAAACAGGACATCAGCCTCGACCACAGGGAAGATTCCCTTGGGAGACAGCATCCCGGATTCTCCGCACGTGGCAGACACATGCTTGACAGAGGAATTAGCTTTTTGGGATTTCCACTGCATGTCAGATCAACATTTCAGCTTTTCTATCACCTAATGCTATCAGGCGGTGCCACCTGACATTGTCGGAAGCCGACCGGTCGGCCTACCGCCCATGCGCATAGAAGGGACAAGTGCATTGTCCAATGGTGTAGGATGGAGGTCTACTCGCGCCGAAGCACATGCTACACACTCACCAATGATCCTATATATAGGGAAGAGCATTCAATGCTTGAGGTACACTTTCTCCTAGAGTCAAAACTCTGTCAATTTGCTTTCTCCTCTCTAAAGCTCCTTGCTAACTTAATCATCGGAGGGTTCACCAGCAACATCTGCTAATAGCCTACCATTTTCTTCTTTTGCAGGCAGTTCATTCGATCCCCCACCATCTTTCGTCTAGAACCACCAGTTGAAAGGCTTACCTCCCAACAGATATAATTTTTTATTTTATATTCTGTGATAATAATTCCAAAGGGAAAGATTGTAAGGACCAAAATTCGAGATTTTTGGTATTTAAAAATTTTATGATTGACAAAATATATTTATTGATTATATGTAATCTTTACTTTTAGAAGAGTCTATTTAGGAAGTGGAAGGACATCAATGTTTCATGTATTTTTAGGTGAGAGTTTGTGAGATCCATATTTAGAAGTCATTTGATCTGGAAAGTGGTGTATTTGGAATCGAACTGGATATGAAATATTGCACAATCAAGAAAGCGATTTCGAAAGCAGTTTTGCTCGAGCAAAGTTATTATAGCTCGAGAGACTCTTAAGTTCTAGAGAGACATGCAACAGTGGAGGTACCAGATTCGCTCGAGTGATGCAAATTTGCTCGAGCGACCTTCAACTCGCTCGAGGAATTTTGAAAGTTTCTATATATTAGCAGTAGAGTGCTAGGGTTGAATTGATCACGGTAAATTTATTTTTTTAGAGTACATGCTGAAAAAAATTTGAAAATTTTGAAAAAATAAAAAACCAAAGATTTTCTTTTGTTAGTTATATTGTTTTTTGGATTTAAACTTAATTAAGTTTCAATCGAACTTCTTATATTTCCCCTCATGGGATATATTTAATTTTGAAATAATATGTGTGGATATGCTTTAATTGAATTTTATTATCTTTGATTCATAAATTGAAGCATGACCACTCATTTTTTGGGACTATGCACATAAATATAACAAATAAGTATGTTTGAATTTCCACACTTGGGAACAAAGTTCTCCTTGTACCTACATTTTACTTTTGTCAGCTTCTTATGGATAATTGACCAAAAAATAGTTACCATGATTCTACCGGAGACTTGTATTTTGTGGTGCTTAAATGACTTGAGAAAAGGACTGCAACTTTAATATGCAATATGAGTTATCATGTTAGAAGTAAACTCAAATAAATCATGATAATCAAAATTATCGTACATATTTAAGTTGGTCTTTGCTACGGTATTAAAGTGTGTGAAAACCACGAATGGGAGTGCAAAAATATTGAAAAGAAAAATTTATGGCAGAGTCAAAAAGAAAATTAATTTTATAGTGACTAGTGTGGATTGACTTTCTCTTTAAGAACTTTTATGAGTATAATATTAGTTCGTAAATTAGATCACCTAACTGATTAGACACTTGATCTTTATATTTAATGTTTTTACAAACACTTTTGTCCCTTAGTGAGTGTTTATGTTTATATTTATGCTTATAGGACAATGAAATATGATTAAAGTGTGATCATTCATATCATGTCATATGAATTATATATTATAATTGATTGAACTTGGTGTAGTTTGATGATAATTTAATTAATTTTGAATTCCCAATTTTCTCTATTTTTGCTTTCTAGATAGGCTCGCATACCGTGAGGGGGAGTTTTTAGATTTCTTGAATGTTTAAGTTGAAGTTGTGTCATGCAGGAAAGATCATTCATCCATTGATTTGGTATGAAGCTAGGTTTTTTTATTTTGATATTTTGTCATGATAATGACAAAGGGGGAGATTGTAAGGATCAAAACCCGAGATCTTTGGTTTTGAAAATTTTGTAATTGACAAAATATATTTATGGATTATATGTAATATTTACTTTTAGAAGAGTATGTTTAAGAAAGTGGAAGGACATCAATGTTTCATGTATTTTTAGATGAGAGTTTGTAAAATCCATATTTAGAAGTCATTTGATCTAGAAAGTGGCATATTTGGAATCAAATTGGATATGAAATATTGCATAATCAAGAAAGAGATTTCGGCAATCATTTTTGCTCAAGCAAAGTCATTGTAGCTCGAGAGACTTTTTAGTTCCAGACAGACAAGCAGTAGTGGAGGTTCTAGAGTCGATCGAACTCAAATTCACTCGAGCGACTTAGATTTGCTCGAAGTGACCAACAATTCGAGTGCTATGGTTGAATCAATCATGATGGATGCATATTTTTGAGAGTATGTGTTGGGAAAATTGAGGGCAATTATATTGTAGTACAAGAACTTCATACATTTAAGTCTTGTGAAGATCTAAGTGATATGGGAGCATATATCATCTTGTTCAAGGGGTTTAAATTTTTTTAATCTTTGGTTGATTGAGAGTGTCTACAATGGATTCTATGGGATTATTGCAAGGATTGAGGATTCAAGGCAAGTTGCGGTCAAGCACGGGTAACGGTGTACAAGCAAGTCATCATAAGATCTTTACGTCAACCGAGAGTGAGTTGAGGTTGTGAGTATAAGTCTTATATAACTATTCATTAGTTTTAGTGTTTGATTTCCTTCCCATAACTTTTACTCATTTTGGGGGTTTTCCACGTATATTTGTGTATTTATCGTTTGGTTTGCGACTCCTTTTATTTTCCATACTTATTTCTTATTTCTAGTTATGCGATATTTATACAAAACAATAAAAAATATTTTGAATCCTGGTTCGCGAATATTCGGTATTAATATTTTTTCAATGTACTTCTTTGCTTATCGCATAATCCCCATTATTTGTTCCCACTTTCCATAATAATTATAAATTCCCACAAGTGATTAGAAGAGACCGACCTTTGGTTCGGGCAAGAGAGATGTCTAATACCATTTTCTATTGTAACCAAGATCCCGAACCAAAATTAATCTTTGGTAATACATGTCTAACACCACTTACCATTTTCGATTCCTCAGGTATATTCTAGAAAACCTAGGTGTAGAGTTTGAAATCAATTCGAGCTCTAACATTCACTATCCTTCCAAAGGAGATCCATGATCCTCTCCGTACGAGTAGTCCACAACCATTCACTATCTACTGTAAAGGGAAAATATATGGAGGTGATTGAAGCCATAATGGATGTGAGTTGGTTTCAAGTGTTGATAGCAAATTTGGATATTGAGAAATGGCAAGTTACTATTTATTGTGATACTCAGAGTGCAATACATTTGGTAAAGAACAAGTTGCCATTTATAGAATATTCATTTCCACTTTGTTTATCATTCCTCAATCCGAGTAATTATAAAGAATGTCACGCAAGGGAGTGATGTGGCAATATAGGACAACCAACACTCACTATCCCAAATATAAAATCTCAAATGCGAAAGATAAAAACTCATAACCTACTATACTAGAAATATACAACTACCAACTGCATACTGGGCAATGTGCCCTGACCCAACCCACAAGACTATACAAAAATAGTACAACTCTCTATAATATAACACAACTCACTTATCGAAAGGGGTACAAGATAGACTACAACTACTACAGCTGGACAAGTGGATAACTAGGACAACACCAGTCAACAAAGAGCTGAAGAGAGGTGTATAAAACACGTTAGTGATGAGGGCTCAGTGAATACTATGGAACAACATAAATAAGAGTAAGAAAATAGTTATGGATCAGATCATCTTTCAAAATCATTTCACTTTCCAAAACCATTTCTCTTCTTTTCCAAAACACTTTTTCCTTTTTTGAATCAATACTTTTTGAATTCCTTTTCAACCATTCTTTTCGATTTAAAAAATACTATTTTCCATTTCTATATAAATTGTCAAATCCTTTTGTTCTTATCAATCTTTTCCTTTAGAGTTTACTTATCTTTTAAATCATAGAAACCATCAAATCAACATTTTTTTCATTTACTTTTCGAAACCATTTTCCACCTTTTCCTTTTTACCACAAAAATTCATCTTCCTTTTTAAAATCATCTTTCATATTTTCTTTACCGCAAAATCCATCTAAACTCTATCTCAAAATCAATCACATGATCGAATAAGTGATCCATCATCAAAAATCATCATCATCTCTAGGATCGAATAAAGATCCATCAACATCCCATCTCATCACACCTCACTCCACCTCTACCACTATATATAAAAGGGTCATTCAATTCACTGACCAACGTTATGACAGTACTGTAATCCTGTGAAATATTTCAGATGAGTAGACCCATAATGAAATAGGGAACGCTCGTTGTCCTCCCAGTAGTAGAGACTCAACACTCCTACATTAGACTTGGAGCGAGGTTGTCTGCAACCCTACATTCGCCTTTGGGCAAGACTCTCAACGCACCTACATTAGCCTTGGGGCGAGGCTACGTGACTATGATAATATAAAATTTCTCCTTTTATTTTTATTATTTATGAAATCCTTCCATCAAAGTTCACATTTCTCATTTTCAATTTCATAATCCTCTTTTATAATAAATTCCTTACTTTCCATTATTCACAAAATCCACTTTTATCACAAATTCTTATTTCTCATTTTATACCCAAAATTCCTTCTTCAATTTTATAACAAAATTTATATTATCTTATTTTCAAATATTACTTAATCCATAATAATTTTTTCATTCCAAAATCCTTTTTCCATCAAAACTATTTTCGTAAATAATTTCACAATAAAATATGAGTAAATAAAACTACTTCAATTTATAAAATTCCAAGTACTCATCTGAATTAGAGTGTGACTATTTGAGCCGTTAATCCCCCTAGAATGTCGACGCTTGCACAGAACTCTTCGAGTACTATAATAATCCAAATATATCCGACATAAAAATCTTTAATAATTCTAAATAATCAATTATGCATAAATATTCAAAATTTCATCAATTTTCACTTATTCCTTTATTTTTTTCTTATTCCTCAATTAATTCCTCAATTAAGTTATATTCATCAATACATTTCTATTTTTCTCATTTTTTTTAATTAATAACCACTTTTTAAATTATTTCCATATTCCTTAACTTATTTTCTTCATAAAATTAATAATTTTCTACT
>NMUG010009950.1:0-11105 GCA_002855965.1 Monotropa hypopitys | reverse complement strand
AGTCATTTCTTGTAATATTGATAATCCATGCATATGCTAATTTGATAAATAATTTAAATGCAATGGACTTATCTTTTATTCAAAACAAAATTAAAGGGATGTAAGTGCAATTGTTCTTTTATATTCTTTTAGATTTAATTTAATCTCAAGAACACGATTCTAGAACTCTACTTGACACATTTTAATTAGTGTATTCATGTATCACATAGATAACCTTTTTGGAGGGATCTTGGAAATTCAAAGTGTATATTTTACTTTGAATTATATATTTTAATTCAAGTGTAAAATCATAGAAAATGTTCGGACCTCAGAAACTGCCAAGAACCTTTTCAGAGCTGCACCCTTGTGTTTATAAGAACTCTCACCCTATCTTCTTAACATGTCCTTGGGACTTGTTCATATATCAAGTCCATGCTTTAGTATGTTGTACATATCAAGCCGATCTATAGTTTTCATATAGAGGATTGAGTAGTTTGGGAAGTATTTCATTTGGGTTATTCATATAAGGGTATATAGGTGACTTGAGTTTGAGTTGCTTGATAGTCTTGGGATCTAAAGAGGTTTATGGTTGGATACATATATATACTTGCGGTCAAATCTCATATGTAAACAGAGAGCGTATGTATATGGCTTGGGGTTTATGATGAATCTTGAGTAGGGTGATTTAGTAGTCCACGATTAGGATTATTTTACTATTGTCAACTATGCAATTCAATCTTATATTTCCTTGTCAATTTATAATTATTGTGTACTTAAATTTATAGATTTATTTGACAGGGATTCTCGAGGAAGGCATTGAGGCCTCGCTCAAAGACAAGGAGGATAAGGGTTAAACGGTATCGGTGAGTGTAGGATTATGATATTTTTAATTGTACGTCTGCAAGTTCTTGTTTAACGGTCATTGTTGCACTGGTTATTCGATGCATGTTGAATTATTTTATAGAAAGAAGAAATGCATGTGATGAGTATGGATAAGCATGATATACATATATATATATATATATTATACATTGGCCTGCATGGGACGTGTGGCATTTTTGGCAAACTGAGTAAGTTTAATTGTTGGCAACCTGAGTAAGACCAACGGGTGCGCGGAGTGTACCCAAAACTGTGCGCGTGATGGAAGGACTTTTCCAGTCGTTGATAAACGGAAAATCCTTATGCCATGCATTAATAATTATAAATAAGAAAATACTACTCTAGCTAGTAGAGTGGCAAGTTCGAGGTCGGTCCACAGGAAAATGTCGGAGTTAAGAATAATTGCACGGTTTAGAAGTTTGGTTTTGCGGTAGAGGCGGTAGGACGCTAGCCTTTGTTTTTGATTTATAAAAGTTAATAAAACTAATGCATAAAAACAAAAGATGAAAACAAGTTAAACTAAGCGGAGTGGCTATGTGGGTTCTAACATCTCACCTAGGCCATGCTAGACTACTCCAATTCTATGACTACACAAGTGAGGGATCGCGGACTAGGACTTCACCCAAAAGGTTTAGCTATCAAGCATATGCCATAGGGTCAAGAGATGGTGCGGGAGCTAGAATTCGGTTTTTCTAGACAATTCATCAAACACCTAGAGTGAGATAGCTACAAGCATAGGCCGTGTCAAGGTTCATTATCTATAGCCCATCAAATAGGTTAACAACCCTAAGCTAACACCTAAAGCGAGAACCACATGCTCCCTACTCCTACGCAACCTCAAGATCACAATTCACTAAGGATTAAGTGGTTTCAAGTGGAAATTTCTCATTAGGACATTTTGTCGAACACCTAGCGGGACATCGCTCAACGCATAGGATGTACCAAATTAATGGCGACAACCTATCAATGAGATTAACACCACTGGATTAAGATCCTAGGTATGAACTCAATACACCCACACCCACTACAGATAAGACCAACCCATGGAGGTTCCAACAACAACCTAATCCATGGGGTGCTAGCCACCCCAAGGCCAAACCAAGGAGATTACTCCTCCATTACAACTACTACAATCACAAAAATCACAAGAACATAAACAAAACAATACATGTAAATGGAAGTACGAATTTTATTAAACACAATACATGAAATAAAATACATTAATAGAGAGAGGAAGAGAATACCTACAACAAATGTGAAGGAGAAACCTTCCAAGCTCCATGAATGGCCCTCAAATGAGGGGAAGAAGAGGAAGAGGAGGAGAGGGAGGCTCTCCCCTCTCAAAAACCCTAACTAAAACATCTAATACCTAAAAATCAGATTATACAACATATATATACTCCCCCACCAAAAAATTACAAAACTGCTATTAATGAACCAAAAATCTGCGAAAATACAAAGGGGGACCGGTCCCCGTGTTTTGAAGGGACCGGTCCCTTTCTCTTCCAAAAGCTGACTGCCCAAAAAAGACCGGTACTACCCGCCTTTGTGGGGGACCGGTCCCTCTTCACAGGAAGACCATTTTTTTCATCTTTTCGTTAGCTTTCCAATGCCATATTACAATTGGCAATCGGAGCTACACGGCGAGAGTTATGCCCATTTTACCGATGCAGTGGCATGGCCATGGCTTTGTTCTTCCGGTAATTGGATCTTCCGGAAATTGGCACCCTTGGTGCTTCCTTGTTGCTCTTGACTTTATCAAATGGCTCAGGATAGATCGGGGACTTCCGGACTCATCCGGGGAATGCTAAACAACCTGTACAAAACACCAAAAACTACCAAACAATATTAAACGCATATGTGCAAGAACAAAGTTAAACAACAAATAACTAACAACAAAAATTAACTAAAGGGAATAGAATTGGCATACACAAACTACAATATTGTGTGCCAATCACACCCCCTAACTTATCGTTCACTAGTCCCGAGCAAACTCACACTAGGACTCGATCTTAACTAACAACGATGAAATGGATATGTCCTTTAAACCCCCGGGCAGCCCCGGTAGGACGAGTAAGGTCTCGTGAGGGTTTTTAGCAATGAATTACCCACCCACAAAACAAAATAAACTACTTTTACATGGTATGCCAAAATATGCAAGCAAACTCAAAATATAAGAAAGAAAGATGGATCCTTAGAAAGAAGTGCGGGTATACAAAGTTCACTAAGTTAGCAAGTTAAAAACAAGTCATGGCACCAAAATCTAACGTGCGTGTGCAAGGCCTTTCATCGCCAGTGAGACACAACCCCAAAGTCTATCCGGACCGAGTCTCGACTTCGATTCTGACCGTGTCATGCACTCAACAAAATAAGATGTTTGAAATATGGGTGCATACTCAAGCTCTCATATGTGCGGGCGAAAGATATATACGTGAAAAACAAAACATTCCGCACATTGTGACACGAAAAACAATCTCTATATAAGTGGATAGATCTCATGACTAGGAAATGCATAGCAAAGGGAACAATGGTCTAAATCAACATGCACAAATGATTGTCGACATATTGGATAAAATAGGGCTTTCCAGTTATAACTCATGGTAAGGAATGTATCGGATACGTATCGGACACGTATCGGGCAAAGGGCTAACTTTGATGCTTGATAATAGGCATAAACAAATGATAAGAGGGCAAATCATTCAACGGGGCCCTCGTCAACTAAAATACACCTCCAATTCTTTACTTTTCAACTACGCCTTATCCATTTTTTTAAATTTTCCTCAACCACCAATACATCCCAACATGAAGAACAAAATGTTTCTTCTTTACAAGTGATTAGGTGACCCCCCAATTCTTTACTTTTTAACTACGCCTTATTCATTTTTTTTAAATTTTCCTCAACCACCAATACATCCCAATATGAAGAATAAAATGTTTCTTCTTTACAAGTGATTAGGTGACCCCCCCAACTTGTTTGGTTTCCAAACTTTTAGAATTTTTATGATTTGTTTTCTAAGGGGAAGGTACACCAACAATGAATAATAAACATAAACCACCTTATGACTCCCAAATACATCTAAAACATGATTTTCCCCATTCTCAAGCAAAATATATAGAAATGTAAGGCTTAATCAAGACATTGGTTCATGTAAGGGGGCTCAAGTGGGCTAGCAATGGGTAATATGCAAGAAGGAACGAACCGGCACAAAAATCAAAGAATGCCTATAATCCTCTCCTACGGCCAACAACAACCGTGCATGCCAACCCAAAAGATATTGCAATGATAGTGAATTCCCAATGCTACATGAAAGGTAATGAGATCGACAACGAGTAATATTTTGTTTTCATTCCAACCAAGAGTTCATTTGACACCACTCCAAAAAACTATAAGGCACTAAGCTCACTTGGGCATAAGTCTCCACTAATCTAGCCTTCTAGACATCTGAGGTATGACTCACAAGTGACTCAAGTATATTTTTATGTGAAGTGCAAAAATGTTCAAATCTAAGTGCCAAAACAAGTTCTTGCAAAATGCTAGCAAAATGAATTAAGTTTCCACCTACAAGTCCTAAAAGGCTCAACAACTTCCTACTCATATAATAGAGTTAAAAAAACTCACAAATTCCCAAAATCCATGCAAAGGTAATTTACTATTTACACTATCGAATCCGTCACGTGGATGAAACGAGCTATACTTTTCTCCCTACCTCAAAGGGGAAAATAAAGGAAGACGGCTATACTAGACCGTCGATTCAAAAATTTTAATTTTTTTAGACTCTCTAATGAGACTAAAAACTAAAAAAATAAGCAAAAGATATGGCACAAACATGCAAAGCATGCACCACTCTCCCAACTTAAATGGTGCGATGTCCTCAGTGCAAAAGACAGTAAAAAGAAGGGAAGAAAGCAATGTACCTCTGGGGTGGTGTAAACCACCCAATACCATCATTACCTCAAGTTGCAAAAGACAATGCCCGCAAAGCTCCAAGATAGAACAAAGAACCCTGCAAAGACTAACAAGCCAATACAAACTACAAGGAAAATGATTAGTCCAAAATTGCTTGCTAATGGTAGCCAAGCGTGTAAACACTGATTTTATTTAATACGAGTTCTTACACGACTCTCCACGAGTAGTACTTTTCTCCCCGCTATTCTCACTTAAATAGTGTACTAGAGAAGGAAATCTCTCGGAATTTCAGGGTAGGTTGCTACTCAACAGGTAGTGCCTCTCACTTTTTGGAGGGACACCCCAATCAACTTTTTCTTCCATCCCTACTCTGCCGGGGTAATCACAGATAATACAATACTAAGGCTAGAATAACAGGCGGCTATACCGGACCGTCCATAGCCGTTCGAGCACGGTAAACACTAGAGGTATCTCAACCTCCAAGGATTTATTGTCTCCTAGACATTATTTAATTTTTTTTATATTTAAAACAAAAGAAGTGCGAGAAACAAAATAAATGGTAAAAAATAAAGGGTAATAGAAAAAAAAGAACTATGCCTTTAAGAGGTGGTAGCAACCGAGATAGCGACCCTCCAAATTGGAGGATCGCGTTTCCATAATGGCCTTCCTGGGTGCCGTAGCACGTGGTGAACATACTCACCCCCTTCCTAACATATTGTAGCCGCCCAAGCCAAATGAATAAGTATTTTGAGTATAAGGGGGCTTGGCGGCGTTTGCATAAGAATTGACCAACCATCCTACCACCACGGATGACATTGATTTCCAAGGCCTTGACCATATAGATAGAATGTAAAACATGACTCGTAAGGAGTCGGTCAACACCAAGGAAATCAATATAATCTAAAACAAGTATAGGATGTGGTGGTAGAAGTGCATAAGGAGTAGGGGACACATATGCAACAGAATGTGTAAGCTCATCCCTAAAGGTGGACTCCCCAAGAGTATCAATGTAAATTGGTGCAACAATGGCACTCTCAACAATCTCTTGGGGAATACTCGGCAAATAAGGCTCCATGGCCAAAGGGCAAGCAACAATCACAATTTCACTACCCCTACAATCTGCTTCTAACTCCTCATCACTCGAATCATATAGATAACTTACCAATTTGTTTTTAGGAGGAGTGAGAGAAGTGTCATTTTTACAATCGTGGAGAGACCACATCTCGGCTTGGATCATGTAGAGGGTAGGAGAAATACCCACATCCGGATTCTCAAGGAAAGCAACCTCCTCGGAGGTAAGACATGCCTCCTCCAAGGGGTGGGGGGAATGTCCAGCTCAAAAAGTGGGACGTCAAAGTCCACTTGACATGAAGAATTATAGGCCATGATGTTGTTGCAACTTTCAAGAAAATATTGCAAAGTGTCCTCAAGCAAGGATGGGTGCGATGGTTGGGGGTCAAAAATTTCCTCTGGAGGACAATGGTCATATGATTCCAAGGGTGGCTCTGAATGATAAGATTTGGGAGGAGCCACCACATCATTGTAGAGAGCCTTATTGGAATGACAACCTTGGAGAAATGTTTGCAAAGCATCCTCCAAGGTATTTGTGCAAGGTTGGTATGGACAAGGCACCTCGTTGCACCATTGTTCCAGGTATGGATTTGTTGGCTCCGAGTGATAGAATTTTTGTGGAGCCATTGCATCGTGGTACGAATATGAGAGGGGTGGTGGTTCATGTGAAGACTCACATTCCCGATAAAAGTTAGAGTGGTCGTTCCACTCTTGACTAGAAGGATCCAGGAATGGAGGGTAGGACTCCCAATCTTGTTGATCCATGGTTTTCCAAGGGTTACCGGAAGACATGATCAACAACGACTACTAATTTTTTTTGTTTTATATATAAAAAAATAAGAAGAAGCAAACTAAAAGTGGATATATACAGTGACACAAAAGAAAACTTCTAAACTAGCAAAAATTCAACTCAACTACAATTCCCTGGCAACGTCGCCAAAATGATGGAAGGACTTTTCCGGTCGTTGATAAACGGAAAATCCTTATGCCATGCATTAATAATTTATAAACAAGAAAATACTACTCTAGCTAGTAGAGTGGCAAGTTCGAGGTCGGTCCACAGGGAAATGTCGAAGTTAAGAATAATTGCACGGCTTAGAAGTTTGGTTTTACAGTAGAGGCGGTAGGACGCTAGACTTTGTTTTTTATTTATAAAAGTTAATAAAACTAATGCATAAAAACAAAAGATGAAAACAAGTTAAACTAAGCGGAGTGGATATGGGGGTTCTAACACCTCACCTAGGCCATGCTAGACTACTCCAATTCTATGACTACACAAGTGAGGGATCGCGGCCTAGGACCTCACCTAGAAGGTTTAGCTATCAAGCATATGCCATAGGGTCAAAAGATGGTGCGGGAACTAGAATTCGGTTCTACTAGATAATTCATCGAACACCTAGAGTGACATAGCTACAAGCATAGGCCGTGTCAAGGTTCAATATCTACGACCCATCAAATAGGTTAACAACCCTAAACTAAGACCTAAAGCGAGAACCATATGCTCCCTACTCCTACGCAACCTCAAGATCACAATTCACTATGGATTAAGTGGTTTCAAGGGGAAATTACTCATTGGGACATTTTGTCGAACACCTAGCGGGACATCGCTCAATGCATAGGATGTACCAAATTAATGGCGACAACCTATCAATGAGATTAACACCACTAGATTAAGATCCTAGGCATGAACTCAATACACCCACACCCACTACAATTAAGACCAAACCATGGAGGTTCCAACAACAACCTAATTCATGGGGTGCTAGCCACCCCAAGGCCAAACCAAGGAGATTACTTCTCCATTACAACTACTACAATCACAAAAATCACAAGAACATAAACAAAACAATACATGTAAATGGAAGTACGAATTTTATTAAATACAACACATGAAATAAAATACATTAATAGAGAGAGGAAGAGAATACCTACAACAAATGTGAAGGAGAAACCTTCCAAGCTCCATAAATGGCCCTCAAATGAGGGAAAGAAGAAGAGGAGGAGAGGGAGGCTCTCCCCTCTCAAAAACCCTAACTAAAACATCTAATACCTAAAAATCGGATTATACAACATATATATACTCCCCCCACCAAAAAATTACAAAACTGCCATTAATGAACCAAAAATCTACGAAAATACAAAGGGGGACCGGTCCCCGTGTTTTCAAGGGACCGGTCCCTTTCTCTCCCAAAAGCTTACTGCCCAAAAGGGACCGGTACCCTCCTTTGTGGCAGACCGTACCCTCTTCACAGGAAGACCATTTTTGCATCTTTTCGTTAGCCTTCCAACGCCATATTACAATTGGCAATCGGAGCTACACGGCGAGAGTTATGCCCACGCAGTGGCATGATCATGGATTTGTTCTTCCGGTAATTGGATCTTCCAGAAATTGGCACCTTGGTGCTTCCTTGTTGCTCTTGACTTTATCAAATAGCTCGGGATGGATCGCGGACTTCCGGACTCGTCCGGAGAATGCTAAACAAGCTGTACAAAACACCAAAAACTACCAGACAATATTAAACGCATATGTGCAAGAACAAAGTTAAACAACAAAAATTAACTAAAGAGAATAGAATTGGCACACACAAACTACAATATTGTGTGCCAAAATGATGGAAGGACTTTTCCGGTCGTTGATTAAACGGAAAAGCCTGGGACATGCATTAATAATTTATAAACAAGGAAATAAAACCCTACAAGTAAAGTGGATAAGTCCGAGTTCGGTCCACAAGGAAATGTCGGAGTTGAAGATAAATGCTTGGTTTAGAGGTTTGGTTTTGCGGGTAGAAGCGGTAGAACGCTAGCCTTTTGTTTATTCTTTATAAAAACTTAACAAAACTAATGCATAAAGGGAAAATATGAAAACTAATGAAACTAAGCGGAATGGCAATGAGGATTCTAACACCTCACCTAGGCCATGCTAGACTACTCCAATTCTATGACTACACAAGTGAGGGATCGCGGCCTAGGACCACACCCGGAAGGTTTATCTATCAAGCATATTCCATACGGTCATGAGATGGTGCGGGAGCTAGAATTCGGTTCTACTATACAATTCATCGAACACCTAGAGTGACATAGCTACAAGCATAGGCCGTGCCAAGGTTCATTGTCTACGACCAATCAAATAGGTTAACAACCCTAAGCTAAGACCTAAAGCGAGAACCACATGCTCCCTACTCCTACGCAACCTCAAGATCACAATTCACTAAGGATTAAGTGGTTTCAAGTGGAAATTGCTCATTGGGACATTTTGTCGAACACCTAGCGGGACATCGCTCAACGCATAGGATGTACCAAATTAATGGCGACAACCTATCGATGAGATTAACACCACTAGATTAAGATCCTAGGCATGAACTCAATACACCCACACCCACTACAATTAAGACCAAACCATGGAGGTTCCAACAACAACCTAATTCATGGGGTGCTAGCCACCCCAAGGCCAAACCAAGGAGATTACTCCTCCATTACAACTACTACAATCACAAAAATCACAAGAACATAAACAAAAAAATACATGTAAATGGAAGTACGAATTTTATTAAACACAACACATTAAATAAAACACATTAATAGAGAGAGGAAGAGAATACCTACAACAAATGTGAAGGAGAAACCTTCCAATCTCCATGAATGGCCCTCAAATAAGGGGAAGAAGAGGAGGAGGAGAGGGAGGCTCTCCCCTCTCAAAAACCATAACTAAAATATCTAATACCTAAAAATCGGATTATACAACATATATACTCCCCTCACC
The DNA here is from genome assembly GCA_002855965.1 of Monotropa hypopitys. Classification (NCBI taxonomy): domain Eukaryota; kingdom Viridiplantae; phylum Streptophyta; class Magnoliopsida; order Ericales; family Ericaceae; genus Monotropa; species Monotropa hypopitys. The sequence continues at coordinate 1,509 of NMUG010009950.1, read as the reverse complement.
AAAAAATTACAAAACTGCCATTAATGAACCAAAAATCTGCGAAAATACAAAGGGGGACCGGTCCCCGTATTTTCAAGGGACCGGTCCCTTTCTCTCCCAAAAGCTGACTGTCCAAAAGGGACTGGTACTCGCCTTTGTAGGGGACCGGTCCCTCTTCACAGGAAGACCATTTTTTGCATCTTTTCGTTAGCTTTCCAACGCCATATTACAATTGGCGATCGGAGCTACACGGCGAGAGTTATGTCCATTTTACCGACGCAGTGGCATGGCCACGGCTTTGTTCTTCCGGTAATTAGATCTTCCAGAAATTGGCACCCTTGGTGCTTCCTTGTTGCTCTTGACTTTATCAAATGGCTCGGGATGGATCGGGGACTAACGGACTCGTCCGAGGAATGCTAAACAAGCTGTACAAAACACCAAAAACTACCAAACAATATTAAACGCATACGTGCAAGAACAAAGTTAAACAACAAATAACTAACAACAAAAATTAACTGAAGGGAATAGAATTGGCACACACAAACTACAATATTGTGTGCCAAAATGATGGAAGGACTTTTCCGGTCATTGATTAAACGGAAAAGCCTGGGCCATGCATTAATAATTTATAAACAAGGAAATAAATACTCTACAAGTAAAGTGGATAAGTCCGAGGTCGGTCCACAAGGAAATGTCGGAGTTGAAGATAAATGCTTGGTTTAGAGGTTTGGTTTTGCGGGTAGAAGCGATAGAACGCTAGCCTTTTGTTTCTTCTTTATAAAAACTTAACAAAATTAATGCATAAAGGGAAAATATGAAAACTAATGAAACTAAGCGGAATGGCAATGAGGATTCTAACACCTCACCTAGGCCATGCTAGACTACTCCAATTCTATGACTACACAAGTGAGGGATCGCGGCCTAGGACCTCACCCGGAAGGTTTATCTATCAAGCATATGCCATACGGTCATGAGATGGTGCGGGAGCTAGAATTCGGTTCTACTATACAATTCATCGAACACCTAAAGTGACATAGCTACAAGCATAGGCCGTGCCAAGGTTCATTGTCTACGGCCAATCAAATAGGTTAACAACCCTAAGCTAAGACCTAAAGCGAGAACCACATGCTCCCTACTCCTACGCAACCTCAAGATCACAATTCACTAAGGATTAAGTGGTTTCAAGTGGAAATTGCTCATTGGGACATTTTGTCGAACACCTAGCGGGACATCGCTCAACGCATAGGATGTACCAAATCAATGACGACAACCTATCAATGAGATTAACACTACTAGATTAAGATCCTAGGCATGAACTCAATACACCCAGACCCACTACAATTAAGACCAAACCATGGAGGTTCCAACAACAACCTAATTCATGGGGTTCTAGCCACCCCAAGTCCAAACCAAGGAGATTACTCCTCCATTACAACTACTACAATTACAAAAATCACAAGAACATAAACAAAACAATACATGTAAATAGAAGTACGAATTTTATTAAACACAAAACATGAAATAAAATAT
>NMUG010009949.1:0-11105 GCA_002855965.1 Monotropa hypopitys | reverse complement strand
TGGCGCCGGCGATGGTGGCTGACAGATGAGAGAAGAAGACTCCGACTGAGAGAGAGATACGCCCGCTGAGTGGAAATCGTCGGCAGGAATGGTTGAAGCACCAGAGTTGGTTGGCGATGGTTGACGGACAAAAGAAGAGCTGCAGAGGAGACTTCGGCGGCGACCAGAGAAATGGTCGGTGCTGAGGAGGCGCGGCTGTGGCTATGAGAGGCAACGTCGGGAGAGATGACGATGGAGCGATGAAGGTTAGGCTCCCTTCGGCAAAGGAGGAGGCGACTGGGTTTCCTTCGAGGAAAGAAAGAGAAGCGAAGTGTATAACTACACTCGGACAGAAATTTAGAGGAAAAAAAAACCTCTGTCGAAAAAAAATTTAGAACATATGCTTTTGCTCTGATACCATGTTGAGAAACATTTTCAATGTCTATTCATCTCTCAAGGAGGCCATATAAATAATCTTTGTACAGAAACATTTTAGGAAACAAAATAAAGGAGAAATATACAACCTTCCTAATCTACCTAATCAATCAATATGCAATCTTTCTATTTGACAATCTACCTAATTAATTACAATCAATCAATTAGTAATTACAATCAATTACAATATATTTATCTTCTTTCCAATAGTGATAATCAAGTAGCTATTCATATTGCTTCCAATCCGATTTTCCATAAGAGAACTAAGCACATTTAGGTTGATTGTCATTTGGTTTGTGAAAAACTAGATGGTGGTATGATAGTTACTCCCTTTGTAACATGTGCTCAATTAGCTGACATGTTCACAAAATCATTGTTCAAGCCACTGTTGGAATCGTTATGTAACAAGATGGGACTTTGTGACTCTAGCTAGAGGGGGGAGTGTTAGAATAAAATTAGTGTTAAGTGGGTTAGTCCCACATTGGTTATGTGAGTATCGTAATATGATTAATGAGGATATAAATAAATCATTATTGTGTTAGGGTTAGTTAACAAAAACCCTAAACACTTCTCTTGTCTTTTCTCAAACATCATCTACCACAATGGCGTGGTATGTTGTTGCCACGGAGGCATGGAAGGAGTTGGTATGGCTTCAAAACTTTCTAAAAGAGTTGGACATGGATCAAGACAATTGTCGGTTGTTCAGTGACAGTCAGAGTACAATTCATCTAGCGAAGAACTCGGTATTTCACTCAAGGACCAGACATATCGACATGAAGTATCACTTTATCCGTTCTTTGTTGGAGGAGGGACAATTCACTTTGAAGAAGATTCATACGATCGAGTATCCTGCGTACATATTTATGAAGGTGGTTACTGTGGAGAATCTGAGGCGTTCAGTTTTTATCGGTCTTCAAGCCTAGAAGCTGAGAGGAATCCCACACTAGTGCTTTCTGGATTGGATGATGGTTGCGTTGAAGAATTGCAGTTGAAGTTCAAGTGGGAATTTGTTGGGTGTGAAGTCCAACATTTGGCCAAAGAAGAGTCAAGAAAAAAGAGGCTGAAATTTGACCAAGGCAAAAACTGGACAGAAGGTTGCGCTCTTAGAGCTCTCGCGGATGCACGAGCACTGCCCTGCACCCGAGGCGTGCTTGAGTGCCAGGCAAGCGTCAACATGCATAAAGCCTATTTTTGTTTGTTTTTAGGGCAACTATATATTAAAATCATATTGTTTTTTAGGATTGGGGTTACATCATTACAATGCAAGAGAGTGGGGCTAGAGTTTTGTACTTGGGGTTTGGTGAACGATTGTAATTCTCTCCCATATTCAATACCAACTGTTTACTTGTGTAGGCTTTATACGTACCATATGATACTAAACTGAGAACCACGTAAATTTGTGTGTTCTTGATTTGTTTTTTTTCTTTCCTTGATTGTTTTTCGTGCATTGTTTTGGGCATTTTCCACAACAGATCCCCCTTGTTTTCTTTGTTCCAGTCATTTTTTTTGGTGTTTTCATGATGTAAAACTTTTGCAACTGTAGCTAACTTTATCCTTGTATCTTTTACTACAATGCAGCGAGCAAATGCTGTTGACAACTTCAGATCTGGCAAAACATGGGTTTTAATTGCCACTGATGTTATTGCTCGGGGGATGGATTTCAAAGGTGTTAATTGCGTGTTTAACTATGACTTTCCAGAATCTGCAGTAGCACACATTCACAGGATAGGTACTTTACTAAAACCTTTTTTTGCTCGTGTATTGTTTGACAGTTCTTCAGGTCTTTGTACCTTAACAGAATCATAGTTGTGCTTGTAAACAAAATGACATTGCAACACCTCTGTCTTGTTGGGCTTATGTGACGCTAATTTTCCTTTTCGCACGACATAAAAAAATGGCCAACTCATTTTTCCTTTTTCACACAGCATAAAGTTCGAAGCATTATTGTTGTAACATTTTCATTTTCATTTTTGTTCCTTGAATTTTCTGACTTGTTTTTTTTTTGAAAACAAAAATTGGTTGACCATGTAAATAGGCCGAGCGGGCAGAGCTGGGAGGAGTGGAGAAGCTATCACCTTATATACGGAGTCCGATGTTCCATTGTTGAGAAATATAGCCAATGTTATGGCAGTTTCTGGGTGTGAGGTTCCCGCCTGGATCATGTCTTTGCCCAAGAAGAAGTGGAAGAAGCACAGGCCACAAAGAGATTCTATTTTGACGAAACCCAAAGATGAGGAAGAATGAGTACTTACTTGCTGAGGCCATCCAGAGGTATTTTGCTTGTCAAGTTCCCATTTCACCTTTGTAATTATAGATGATACGGTACTAGTCTCTTATGTTCTACCTCCAACGGCTCCGGAACAAGGCCATCTTTTGCTATGAGAGAGGTTATATATCTTGAGTTTTTGTTTTTGTTTTGCAACAGTGATCCATTTGATACAACTTTTTTTTTTCAACTTTCGGTAGTAGGTGTTTTGCATGCAAAAATAATTGACCCAATTAAAAATAACACATGGACGTTTGCATGAGAAAATTAATAGATCAATTAAGGAATACAGAAAAAGACATTTAACACTGGGACATTCTTCATTATTTATACGTAGGGGTGTCAAATGTGCAGGTTGTGTCATGCCGTGTCATTCAACTTCCGTTCCAATCGCATTGTGCTTTGTGCCATTTATTTTATCGTGCCACGTTGTGCCATGCGAATCGTGTTTCATGCTGTGTCGTGCCTGACCCGTTTATTTTATCGTGCCATGTCATGCCGCGACAACTGTGATTTGTGTCGTGTTGTGTCCGATCCATTTACTCTATCGTGTCACATCGTGCTGTGCCGTTGACTTCATCGTGCCAAGCCGTGCAGTGTCGGAACGTGCTCGTGCCTTGTCGAGACGTGCCTTTTTATCATTTTGTGTTGTGCCATGTCATTTTAAATCGTGTTGTGCCGATCAATTTATCGTGTTGTGTCGATCCATTTACAAATAAGTAAATCTATTTTATTGAAATTTAATATAAATTACAACTTGCATAATTGAAAGACAAAAAACTATTACAATTTACAACTTGCATAATAAAAAAATTATAACTTTCACCAAAACCGGTTACGCTATCTGCAACAGTTTCACCAAAACTCTTGTCGAAGAGTTTTGGTTTAACTTTCTCGTCCGAACTTCGATTGACGCGATTCAAATTGTGTTGGATTCGTAATTGAATTATCTACGATATTGATGAAGAATATATCCAGATTCAGAAAATACTTTGGAGTCATAATAGGCCTAAAAGATCATCGGCACATTGCCAGAACACCCCAAGACAATGCCAATCCACCACCGGAGACTCTAACTATCCCGAACTATTGAATTTAGTCGAATGGGATCAGATAATGACCATAATAATATTTAGAAAATTATTTAAATAATCTAGGTCGCTACATAGACAGTGATCTAAAATTCATTCAATATGAAGGGGTAACGACTGAACGTAAACGACTGAACGTAGCGTAACTGGTAGCCCGGTTTATGGCGTAACCGGTTACACGTTCTGTGAGGTTTTTGACAGACTTGCATTGGGGGTATTTTGGTCATTCCCGGGGGCGTATATATACTCATTTTTTGTGTAATGGGTCTCCCAAACCCATTTTTGGAGCCTCCTACCCCCTTCTCACTCACGTAAGTCTCTCTCTCTCTCTCTCTCTCTCTCTCCCTTTTTATCCATTTCTCTTTCTCCTCTCTCTTCTCTCATGATTTTTGGATTCCTTCCTAGGATCTTTGGAAGAAAAATCCTTCACTAACGCTGGCGATGTTTCTTTCATATTGGTACCCATCCGGGTTTTGGATGTTGATTTGCCCTACCCGCGACACATTGTATGTCTGATGCCCGTTGTGACCTTTCTCAAAAAGAAAGTAATTGGTTAATAACTGAAATCTACCTCAATCTCCAATATATCCCAAAGTTAAACAATAATCAAATCCATAACAATGTTCTTGGTGATTGGAGGGTTGGGTGGTAGCTTGGTATTGAGTTGGTTGGTGGTATGGCTCTTGGTGCTCTCTTGTTGAGTTTTGTGTGGACACTTAGACATGCACCCGCATGTGCATCTTTGGTAGTAGTTAGGGGTTTTTCTGCTGAGCTGTTATTTGCTCAGACCCTCTTTTCTTTTCTTTTTCCAGGACTTGTTTGCAGAGCTTTTTGTGGTTGTGGACTTGGAGCTTGGCTTGCTGCTGGATCCTTGGGAGCTTGCCACCTTGGTCCACTTGTACTTCTTTTCTTGTACTTTCTTTTGAGTTGTAGTAGCTAGTTGTATAATCATTCTTCCACTCTGTGTATCTTTTTCATAGTTTCTTTCTTGTATCATATGATGAGTAATGGTTACTTCAGCTGATATGTATTTGCATGACAAATAGTTTATCCCCGTTTACTATTTTATTATCATTTCCAAAAAAAAAATGATTTGAAAATATAGGGCGTGACAACTTGGTATCAGAGCTTTCAGTTTGAATACCTTGGACCATGGAGAAACACTTCAGTCTCTATGGGTTCTTAGGGTCATTACATTTGATTATGATCAATCTTGTGTGATTATAGAGCACCGCCCTATCTTGGCATTGTATCCTAGAGTTGGCCTGTATCGTCCGACTCCTTCCATGGTTGTTGAGTTTCTCCAGTCCATTAGAAGTTGAGTGTTGTTCTTTTCTGGCAAACCTAGTGGTTTGCAGGATTTGGGTATTCTCGTGCCTCTCCTTCTTGTGATTCATGCTTCGCTCCTTCTCCTTCCATTTGGGATTTTAGACTCCTTTGTGTCTAGAGAGTTGAGTTTGTGCATAGTGGTATGATAGAAATTCCTGGAGCTTAGACTTCTTCCTAGTTCCATGTGCGGATTCTGATGATGTCGTTGGGAATTTGACCTTTTGGCTTGTTCGAGTGCATGTTTTTCCCCTTGTGGTATCATGGAAAAATCTTGAGGTGTTGCCAAGATTTTGTGGTGTCCTCTTTTAAGGAGTATGACTTGTCGATCAACCTTCCACTCGTGGTTAAGTTGTTCGTATTCGTTGAACGGTTGCATGGACTCTTTGAGGTCTCCGTTTGTTCATTGTGGGTTCAGGTAAGGTTTATCCAAAGCTATTTCTCTTGTGATCTTGCCTTGCATCCGTTTCGGGGTTTTATTGCCCACTAGAGAGTTTGGGTGCCCTATGAGCATTGTTCACCTTTCTTGTATCCGTTCTGGTATTCGTGTTGACTGACTCTAGCTCTTTTCTTGCGAGGTGGCTAGATGGCTTCCAGTCATATCTTGAACGCGTTGAAAGAGTTTCTTCGTATGAATCCTCTTTAATTCAGTGGTGAAGGCGACCCTATGGAAGCAGATCTTTGGCTTGTTGAGGTTCGTAAGTTCCTTGCCATTTTGAGTATCGTCGAGAGTTCCATCCGTGTGCCCTTTGCTGCCTATCAGTTTGTTGGAGAAGCAGATCTTTGGTGGAGTTCCGTGGTGCAAGATGAGCGATTGTCGAATGCCATTCCTCTCGAGAGTATGTCGTGGGAGCAGTTCGAGGCCGTATTCCATGATCGGTATTTTCCAAACTCCTATCGTGTTAAGTTGAAGTTGCAGTTCGAGTAGTTGACTCAGGATGACATGATTGTCATCCAATATGCTTCCAAGTTTCAATCCTTGTTGCGTTTTGCATCTGAGTTGATCAGTTCAGAGGATCTCTTGTGTAGAAAGTTCGAACGAGGTCTACATTGCTCGATTCGTCCGTTTGTTGTGGGGTTACGACTTCAGAGTTTTGTGGCATTGCGGGAAAGTGCTATTGCTATTGAAGCTAGTCTTGTTGAAGCGAAGCCGGTGCCAAAGCAAAAATACAGTCACCGTCATCTCCATGTCAGTGCGAGTTCATCAACATTCAAGAGTTCGAGCAAGAAGCAAGGCAGTGGTCAGTCTAAATCTTCGCACACTCGTTGAAGCATGAGTTGTTCTTCTTCATCCCGCAATCCAGGAGTTGCTTCCTCTTCTCAACTTGTGTGCTATAAGTATCATCTACTGGGTCATTTCCGCGTGCGTTGTCCTTCGAGAGCTTGTTATGTATGCGGCGAAGTTGATCATGTGGTAGTAGAGTGTTCCAAGTAAAGGAGCCTATGGAAAAACTTCTTGGTCGATGTTCCGTTAGGAGATGACTTGTGCTCTGTCCATGAACTCCATGTTTTCGGTCTCTTCGTAAAATCCTTGTACTTGTTGTTGATATTGCATTCCATTTGGAACTTGTCGCTTTTCCTTTTATGCCTTATTTGGACCATACTATGACTTGGATTGTATTCTCTTTGAGACACCTTGTTTAAGTCTCATTGTCTCGTTTTGGATGCTTCGTTTCTTTTGGCTTGATTGGTTTGAAGGGATGTGATCATTGTCAGAAATCCCTTTCCCTTCTCTTGTGTGGCTGTTCGTTTGCGATTGCATTTTGAAATTCATGTGGTGCATCCATTATTGGTTGTTGAACCTTGGCAATGGAGGAAATTTCGATTTCCACCTTTTCTTTGTCTTATCTGTCTATCGCACTCGTACTGTTTGTTCGTCAACCGTAAGTAACAAGACATTGATCTAGAATGTGATGTAGTTAGTTAATCGCAGGGAATTGGGTATGAATGCGTATTGTTATTTAGATTTGGTATGAGTTTGATGCTTTGCCGTGTTGTTGGGCTTAGCACGTGCATATTTGGTGTGTGTGTGTGGGTACTTTCTTGATCGTGCGATGTATGTTTGACGTGCGTGAATTGATTTGAGAAGAGCTACCACCCAGAGCATCTAAAAACAAATCACCAATGTCATGCGGTCATCTCACCAGGATCTGTGTGTTTGTTGTCGTGTGTTGAGCATATCTTATTCATATGGGCTTGGGTTGGTTGCGAATGGCTATGGGATTGCGGCTTAGCTTATCAGCATGTCCTGAGCATATCGACGTGTCCTCGGCGTGTCAGCGTGTCCTTGGCATATCTGTCACGACCCATTCCAGAATATAATAAAAATATATAAATTGGCAATGAATCCATGACTACAACGCATCAAAACCAAACCCAAGTGAAACATATAAAATTATTTTATTGAACCAACCATAATAATATCGCAGCGGAAATACTAAAATTGAAATCCCAAAGTAAACTCTACGTCTAAACAGTAGTACCAAGAAAAAACTACCACAAGTCTCAATCATTTAAGTCAACAACTCAAACCACTCTCACTACAAAAGTATTAATAGTCTCAACACAAAACTCATCATTCTAAAGTAGACAGAACTAAAAAAAATCTCCCAAAAAGGAGTACCAACTGTATCCTCTCTCCAATAGCTAATCCTCTTGGCAATGGCTTGCAGGTGAACAAGCTAAACTCCCTTACCTGGATATAGATTGCAAAACAAAAACAAGCAAAAGTTATTCAGGAGTATCAGATACAACATTCATATATGCACTTTGATATGTAAAGAAAATCCATAGTGTACAAGTAAAGTACAAGTAAAGAACAAGTAACTAAGGGGATTGTCTCTCTCTCCTTCTATCACGTAAACATGCAACTGTCCAAGGGATGTTGTCTCTCCCCAACTACCACATAATCATGTAATTGTTCATATGTTCATGTTTTTCGTACCCATAGTACTTCTCTTCTAGAATTTAATTATGTAACAATTCTCTTCTCCACAGTATCAATATCAAGCAAGGGCGAACCAATCAAGCCCCAAATCCCTACTCGGCCTAACATCATATAATAGCATGCCCCCGAGATTATCTCTCTCATTTCCCCTACTCGGCCTAACAGCCTATAAAGCATGCCCCCGTGGATTTACTCTCTCATTACCCCCCACTCGGCCTAATAACTCATTTGAGTATGCCATATACTCTTCTTTCTCTTCTTTAGATTTGTAATTCGTGTTTGCACATTATTCTCTTCTAAATAATAATACGATAACATATATGTGAATCTCAACACATAATTACCAGCTACTCAAACATGCCCATAGCATAAACACACAACATATCTCACTCTTATCCATACTTGCATGTAAGTAAAGAAAAACGGTTAACTTCTTGCAATTATCACATAAGAAACAGGTGCATACACCCCACAACTCTATACTAACTCACACATAAATAAAGCACATATATAGAAGGGTATCTACATACTTACCAGCTGTGTGAATTTGCGAAATATGTATCTAATGAATCGCCTTGGAAGATTCCAGATGATCTCCTGTTATACAATATAAACATGTATGAATAACCCTTGTAAAGCTCTACTTATAAATTAAGGATTATTATTACTGTTTTAAACTTCTTAAGGTCTGGAAGTTCCCTTCAAAAGTGTTTATAATTAATTTAAGATCAACCCCCAACACCCACCAACTTTCTCTCCAAAATTTCCACTGACCGGTATGAAACCGATACACAACCGGTGTACCGCCTGGCATGCCGGTTAGTGCAAAATTCTACTCTTTTATAAAGGCCAACCTACTATCCAAATCTTGCCAAAACTGGTATGGGAACCGGTATACAACCGATATACCACCCGGCATGCCAGTTGGCATGCCAGTTAGTTCATTTTCCCCCTCATGTGACAACCTAGACTTACTGGGCATTTTTGTTAAGGCCGGTATGACACCCGGTATACCGGTGTGCATACCGATCAGTACACTGAACAGCAGATCGAAAACAACTGCTAATCACCCTCGGTTTTCTTAATCCAAACTCCTCTAAACTCGATTTTAAAGGCCTCAAATCATAAAATTAAGTACTTTAAGATGTAGTAAACATCTATCCTCAAATCATACTCAAAATTGGGCTTTAAAAACAAACTTTAGATCACTCAAAAACATGATTTTCCAAAGTAAATCTAGAAAAAACGTGGCTAATCGTGATTAAGGAAAAACGTCTAATCTGGACTTAATGACCCACGAAATTAAAAATCCAAATACATAGATTTTACTCTAGGATGTGATGAACAACTTTGGAGGAGGATTCTTCACAAAAATCCTTGAACTTGGCCTTGATCTTGCCTAATCCCTCAAGTGTCTCTCTCTAATCTCCTCTCTAGCCACCCTTCAAAACATATAACCCTAATGAGAGTATAAGCTCTCTATATTCACCCTAATCAGGTTTTAAAACCAAAGACCCGTTTACCCTCCCCTCTTCCTCCTAATAACCTTTCCTTTCCCCTCACTTATAATTATATCCAAAGGTTTTAATATATAAACTTATATATACTTAAAAACCTTAATTTTGATTAACTAAAATTTCCTTTTAAATACTTACAAATATTATTTTTTTCCTCCACTCATATTATAACATTTAATGGTTCAATTTAATTTATATTAAACTAAGACAGGTGTGACAACTCACCCCTCCTTAAGAAATTTTTGTCCTTGAAAAGGAAAGGACGTACCTGAAACGAATAAATATGGGTATTTAGCCCTTATAGCATCCTCGCCCTCTCATGTGGCTTCTTCGAAGCCATGATACCTCCAAAGAATTTTCACCCACCGAACCACTATAGACAGCAAAACTTACTCCTTTCGATCAATGACTCTCAAAGGCTCCTCCACATAAGATAAGTCTACTTGAATTTCAATCCCTCCATCTCGCAAAACATGAGAAGGATTGCCAATGCATTTGCGAAGAGCAGATACATGGAAGACATCATGCAAACGAGATAATTCCGCCGGTAAGGATAACTGATAAGCAGCCACGCCAACCCTCTCAACGATCTCGTAAAGTCCCACATACCTGGGCGCTAACTTTCCCTTGCCTCTGAAACGGATCACTCCATTCCATGGTGAAACTCGAAGGAAAACCCGATCACCCACCATAAACTCTAAGTCTCTACGGCAGTTGTCAGCATAACTCTTCTGCCGACTCTGAGTTATTTTCAACCTCTCTCGGATCGACTTCACACCATCTGCCGACTGCTGAATCAATTCAGACCCCAACAACTGACGCTCACCAACCTCACTCCAACAAATAGGCGTACGACAACGCCTTTCGTATAGTGCCTCATAAGGTGCCATGCCGATACTGGACTGGTAAATATTATTATAGGCAAACTCCGCTAACAGAAGATAATCATCCCAAACTCTACGGAAATCAAGAACACACCCCCGCAACATGTCCTCTAAAATTTGAATAGTTCTTTTCGACTGACCATCAGTTTGCGGATGGAAAGCCGTACTGAACTTCAATGAGGTCCCTAATGTCTGCTGTAAACTCTGCTAAAACCTCGAAGTAAATTTAGGATCCCTGTCGCTCACAATTGACACTGGAACTCCATACAATCTGACAATCTCCTCAATATATAATTTCAAATATCTCTCAGTGGTGTAGGTGACATGTACTGGCAAAAATGTGCCGACTTGGTCAACATATTCACAATCACCCAAATCGAATCAAAGCCCCGACTATAGCGCGACAATCCCACAACAAAGTCCATGGTCACGTGCTCCCATTTCCATTCAGGTATCGGTAGGTTTTGAAGCAACCCTGCAGGTCTCTGATGCTCTACTTTACCCTTTGGCAAGTCAAACACTTGGACACAAACTCAGCAATATCTCTCTTCATGCCCTTCCACCAAAAATTTTCTCGCAACTTTCTATACAACTTATTGCCACCCGGATGCATGACATAAGCAGAACAATGAGCTTCTTCCAAAATACTAAACTTCAACT
>NMUG010009948.1:0-11105 GCA_002855965.1 Monotropa hypopitys | reverse complement strand
TCCCTTATTTTGCACGAAGGAGACGAGAGCCTGTACTGCAAAATGTTCGCATCCAGTTTGGGTCGGCCAGCGCTCAACTGGTATCACAAGTTAGCACCGCGATCAATCTGCAGCTGGGAGCAATTGGCCGAAACCTTTGTCGGCAGGTTCATGACCAACTGAGCAGCGCCCAAACACTTTGATTCTCTGACTTCGTTGAGAAAACGATCAGATGAGTCCCTCAGGGCGTATGCCGGTAGGTATGTGGATATCTACAATGAGGTTGAGGACTGCACCGAAAAGCAGGAAGTTTCAATGTTCAGATTGGGGCTTTACTTTGGCGAGAAGCTAAGGGAATCCCTGACTCTGACCCCAGTAGAGACCTTCCCCGAGATAATGGAGCGGGTGGAGCAGCATGCCAAACTGGAAGAAGAGGGTCTCGTGGAAGCAGGCCGCCATGCCAATAGATCGCACTGGACCCATGTGGTGGATTCCGTTGGCAGAAAAAGGAGCAGAAAGAGGAAGGCGTCCCAGCAACCTCACCCCGAGAAGGCGAAAGAGGCTAAGACCACTCTACAGGCAGCTCACAGGATGCCCCGACCAGGCCCTGAGGCCTACAAAGCTATCAGAACGAAGTTCAACACGTCCATCTACAGAATGGTTCACCCATTGAAAAACGAACCTTTCTGGAGATGGCCAGCTAAGCAAGGAGTAAACCAAGCAGAGCTAGAGGCAACGGGACTCAGGTGCAGCTACCACAGAGAGTACGTACACATGACTGAGCAGTGCCGGATCTACAAGCAGTTCTTGGAGGATCTCGTGGACGCAGGTCATCTAAAGCAGTACATCGCACAGACACCCCAACAGGACACCAGGCCTAGACGGGTGGATTTATGTGACAACTCTTCAGATGAGAACCTCCCTCCACTTGGTACCATCACAATGATCCACGGAGAAATAGAGCCGAGCTCCAAAGCTGAGTCCCACACGCAGAAAAGAAAGGAAGGGCACCAGCACCATGTACTGCAGCTCGGGCAGAAGCGCCAGAGAGAGCAGTGCAGGAAACTCGTCCCGATCTCATTCTCGGAGGAGGACCTGGACAGGGTAGTCTTCCCGCACAACGACGCGCTGGTGATCACCCTCAGCATCAACAGGTACGACACCGAAAGAATCTTGGTGGATCCAGGCAGTTCCACTGACATTCTGTACTTTCAGGCTTTCAACAGGATGGGATTCACCCAAGCGGATCTCAAGTCAACTAGGACCCCACTCATCGGATTCAGCGCTGAGCCAGTATGGCCCCTGGGAATCATCACTCTCCCAGTCCGAGCAGGGAAGGTGACCCTAGACACGGAATTCTTGGTGGTGGATGTGTCGTCGGCCTACAACGCCATCATTGGGCGTACCTGGTTGCATAGAATGGGGGCCATCCCCTCCACCTACCATCAGATTATCAAATTCCCTGGGCCTAAGGGGATTGAAAGCATCAGAGGAAACCAGAAGTCTGCCAAAAACTGCTTCAAGGCTTTTTTCAAGGCCAGTCCAAATGCCGAGCAGGTGAAGTCCATAGAAGTCCCCGACCAACCTGTCTTGGAAGATGTAGGTGGGGACCCCTCCACCCGTGTGGTCGAGAACCTGAGAAAGGTTCCCTCCCACGAGACAGATGAGGAAAGGTACTTCTTAATCGGGGAAGAACTCCCTGAGGTAGATGCCTCCGAATATGTCCAGGTGTTGCGGGACCACATCGACGTATTTGTTTGGACCTCGGAGGAGATGCCTGGGGTACAACCGAGCATAATATGTGTTCGGCTGAACGTCGACCCTTGCCACAAGCCAGTAATACATAAGAGACGATCAGCCGCCCAGCACTCAGAAGCAGTCTTGGAGGAAGTCAACCGTCTGGTATAGGCGAAGGCCATTAGAGAAGTTTACTATCCAGAGTGGCTCTCCAAGACTGTGGGGGTCAAGAAAAAGAATGGGACTTGGAGAGTGTGCGTAGACTTCACCAGTCTAAACAAGGCCTGCCCAAAGGACAGCTTCCATATGCCCAAAATCGACCAGCTGGTGGACTCTACAGTGGGATACAAGCGGATGAGCTTTTTGGATGCATACCGAGGCTACCATCAGATCGCTATGTATGAGCCCGACCAGGAGAAGACGTCTTTCATCACACCGCTGGGACTTTACTGCTACAAGGTGATGCCTTTTGGGCTGCGCAACGCTGGAGCAACGTACCAGAGGCTGGCTACCCTCATGTTCAAAGATCTACTGGGAAAGAGCATGGATGTATACATCGACGACATAGTGGTGAAGTCACGAGAGGAAGACACCCACTTGGACGATCTTCGCCGCACATTCCAGGTTCTCCGAGAATACAAGCTGAAGCTGAATGCCTCGAAGTGTGCCTTTGGGGTAAGTTCTGGAAAGTTTTTGGGACATCTGGTGACGCGGAGGGGCATAGAGGCAAACCCCGATCAGATAATTGCATTGCAAAACCTCCAAAGTCCGGGAAGGACCAATGAGGTGCAGCATCTGACTGGGATGGTTGCCGTGCTCAACCGATTCATCAGCCGTTCATCGGACAAGTGCATACCCTTCTTCCAGCTTCTTAGAAAAAGAACAAACTACTCTTGGGGGGCAGACTGTGAAGAAGCCTTCCAGCAGTTGAAGAAGTACCTAGCCGCACCACCGTTGATTGCTACACCAGATCCAGGCGATGTGCTGATCGCCTATCTAGCTGTGTCAGAGCACGCAGTCAGTGCGGTGCTTATCAAGCAGGAAGAGGGACAGCAAAAACCGGTGTACTATGTTAGCAAGACTCTACTCGACGCAGAAACCAGGTATCTCCCTTTGGAGAAATTAATTTTAGCCCTGGTGATTACTTCAAGGAAATTGCAGCATTACTTCCTGGCTCACACCATTGAAGTACCAACCGTCCACCCTATTGGATCCGTCCTGAGAAAGGCCGATCTGTCAGGAAGGGTTGCGGCTTGGTCGGTTGAGCTAGGAGAGTATGACATCAAATATGTCCCGCGCAATGCAGTGAAGGGTCAGGTCCTTGCGGATTTCGTCGCAGAGTTCTCGCATGAGTCTGCACAGACACCTTCACCGCGGGCCCAAGACGAGCAAACAACTCCCGTTCATCCCGCGCTGCCAGATGTTGATCAGCCGAACACAAAGGACCAGTGGAAGCTATTTGTGGACGGATCAGCATGCAACAAAGGATTAGGAATGGGCATTGTTCTGTTCTCCCCAGAAGGACTGGCCCTGGAACAGTCAGTCCGGTTATCTTTCAAATCCTCCAACAACGAGGCGGAGTACGAAGCACTAATCACAGGTTTGAAGAGTGCAAAGAGGTGCGGGGCTGAGGACCTGCTTATCCATTGTGACAGCCAGAACGTGGTCAACCAACTCTCAGGGGAATACGCCACCAAAGACGACAGGATGGCATCCTATGCAACCTTAGCCAAGAAGCGTCTCCAGCAGTTCAAGAAAACTGAGATGGTCCAGATCAGCTCGAGACTGAACTGCCTCGCAGATGCCTTGGCCTGCCTGGCCTCCTCCGTACCTTCCGAGCTCCGCCGCACAGTGAGCGTTGATTCTCTATCTAAGCCGAGCAACTAATCGAATGACTCAGATGAGACTTTCGATTTGGATATAGGCCCGAGCTGGATGGATTCAATCATAGCTTACTTAGCGCGGGATGAGCTCCCCACAGACAAGAAGGAAGCTCACAAGATCCGGATCAAGTCGACCAAGTACTGGCTCTCTCCAGACAAGATCTTGTACAGAAAATCATTCACATGGTCGTACTTGCATTGTGTCCACCCTGACCTCGTTCAATGATTTCTATTCGAAATCCACCAGGGGGTGTGCGGCAGCCATACTGGTGGGCAGTCCATAGCCCACAAGGCCATCTCCCAGGAATATTGGTGGCCGTATATGCAAGAAGACGCCAAATTCTACGTCAGAAACTGCAAAAAATGTCAAAAAATTTTGCCCATCATCCATACGCCATCAGCAGAACTAGCACCACTCACAAGCCCTTGGCCCTTCGCTCAGTGGGGCATTGACATCGTGGGTCCAATGCCGCAAGCCAAAGGCATGAAGAAGTATCTCTTGGTAGCCACTGACTACTTCACCAAGTGGATCGAGGCAGAACCACTTGACAAGATCACAGAGCGCAACACGGAGCAGTTTGTCTGGAGGAACATCATCACCAGATTTGGAATCCCCTATGCCATTGTATCAGACAATGACACCCAATTCCAAGATAAGTTCAAGTCATTCTGCTCAACGTACAAGATCAAGAATTTCTACGCCTCGGTCAGTTACCCGCAGTGCAATGGCCAAGCCGAAGCCTCCAACAAGACCATTCTGGACGGCATCAAAAAGAGACTGGACAAAGCCAAGGGAAGATGGGTTGATGAGCTACCACTAGTTCTTTGGGCTTACCGCACAACACCCAGAAGGTCCACATGTGAAACTCCTTTCTCTCTAGCATACGACACAGAGGCAGTCATCTTTTTAAAGGTTGGCATCCCAACCATCCGCACAGACCTAATAGAACAAGGGGCAATGACAACGCCCTAGCCGTACAGCTGGACTTAGCCGAAGAAAAGCGGGAACGAGCTTTGGTCAAGTTAGCCTCTTACCAAGAACAACTGGCCAAATTCCACAACAGAAAAGTTCACCCTAGGGAATTCGGAGTTGGTGACTTGGTTTTGAGGAAGGTCCTGGGCAACACCAAAGACCGAGCAGATGGAAAACTGGGACCAAATTGGGAAGGGCCATACAAAGTGATCGGCAAAGCTGGACTAGGAGCCTACCTCTTAACAGATCTCGATGGCGGCAAAATCCCGCGCACCTGGAACGTCTCCAATCTGAAGAAATTCTTCCAGTAGCTTTTCATTTGTTGAGGCATTGTATCAGAAGTTTAGCAATAAAATTTCACCTTCACTCAGATTTAGTTCTCAGCACTCAGCAGCTACGGTGGAGTAAGGAAGCCGACGCTAGTCCAAGCCTCCTCTTCCTTACTAAGGGGCAATGGTCCTAGGCAGAAAATGCTTGGGATAATTGTCCCGAGATCAGAACCTTACAAGGGACCAAAGTCCCAAGGGACTGATCTCAAAACTAGTAATGGTCAATGGTCCCGAGCAGAGAATGCTTGGGATAATTGTTCCGAGATCAGAACCTTACAGGGGACCAGAAATCCCAAGGAAACTGATCTCAAAACCAGTAATGGTTAATGGTCCCGAGCAGAGAATGCTTAGGATAATTGTCCCGAGATCAAAACCTTATAGGGGACCAAAGTCCCAAGGAACTGATCTCAAAACCAGTAATGGACAATGGTCCCGAGCAGAGAATGCTTGGGATAATTGTCCCGAGATCAGAACCTTATAGGGGACCAAAGTCCCAAGGAACTGATCTCAAAACCAGTAATGGACAACGGTCCCGAGCAGAGAATGCTTGGGATAATAGTCCCGAGATCAGGACCTTACAGGGGACCAGAAATCCCAAGGAAACTGATCTCGAAACCAGCAAAGGCCATTAGCCCGAGCAGAGAATGCTCGGGACAAATGCCCAGGAGTGCGACCGAGCTGAGTAAAATCTTTAAGGGAATTGGTAAATTCCAAGGATACTTAGCCGCACTACGAGTCACCTGTGAAAGAAAATCTTTGGAAGTATAGAGACAAAATAGCTAAAGGAAAGGAAAAAAGTACTGCATTCCCATTACATCAAGATCGTCCGAAGGAAATATAGTGCGAGCAAAGTAAAGAAAGAAAAAGAAACAGCAAAAGAAAAAAAAGAAGTAAAATCAAGCTTGTTTGCCTCCTGCCTCCTGCCTCCTCCATCGTCTTCTCCACTAGTCCGGCGGCTGGAGTGTCTGGACGGCCTCCTTCAGCAGAAGGATCAGTTTGTGCTGAAGTCTCAGGGGGGAAAACTGGCACCGAAGTAGAAACCCCGTCAATGGGCGTTGGAGGCAGTGCACTGCTAGGGGCAGCCTGGGGATCCTCCTTCCATAGTGGAGAATCTGCTGGAGTGCCGCACGCTTCCAAAGCCTGGTTCCAGATCTCGACAAAGAAGATGGTCTTGATCTCCGGAAGCTGCTCGACGAAGGAGCGCTCATAATCGGCCTTGGTGACGGCGGCACCCTTCTCGTAAGCCGCAGTGTAGCTGTCCAGAATTGTCTGGTGCGATTTCTCCAGCTCGACATTCCTCTCTGTCAGCTTCTTATTGAGGGATTCCTTCTCAGCCTCGAAGTCCTTCCTCGCGAGGTCGAACGTTCTCGTCTTTGAATCTAGCTCGGAGCAGACGGAAGCAAGGGCTTTCGCTTTATCGGTCTCAGCCTTGCCCAGCAAGCTTTTCAGTCGGGCCACTTCAGCCTTAGAGGCCTCAGACTCATTGCGGGCCTCGGTCAGACTTTTCTTGTCCTCCTCGCGCATCTTTCTCAGATTCACGACATTTTCAGAAGCAGCCTTCAGCTTGTCTTGCGCTTTGGTCAGCTCGGCCTGCAGGGGGAGGATGCGCGTGTCGAGCTCGGCGGAGACCTGGAGGGCCTGCTCAAAGGAAAATTGTAAGAAGACAACCATGAGAAGGTTGACACGGTTAACAAAATACGAAAGCAACAGTCAGAGGTGTTTACCTTGATCGCGTACACAAGTGCGCGGCGGGACAGCTCCACGGGGGTTTTCTTCTTCTCTTCAATCATATCAAGAGGCAGCATCAGTGTGCGGCAGAGCCCGCGAGAGCTGTCCCCATCAAAAATCTTGGCACTCTTTGGAATGGGGGTCCCATCATCTTTCAGGATCTCGGGCTCCCATCGCCCAGCCAAACTGCCAGCGGCATCAGTACCAGCCACCTGTTGCTCGGCGGCAATATGGCCCATGCCCTTCAGTCTCTTGGAAGCATTAGGGTCCACCGGTGGATCTGCCGCGCGCTTTTGAGCGGTGCGCGGGGGCACATCACCCGTTGTTTGGACCACCAGTTGAGGCTGAGAAGAAGTAGGGGGAATTACCTCGGTAGTAGGTCGCGGGACTGCCGCGTCACCGCCGGTTTGAGTTGCTCCAAGCAGTAGGGTGAGCAAGCGTCCCCCCAGAGTCCTACCCGCAGTTCGGGTCCTCCTGGCACAAGTGAAAAAGCCGACATGTCGCCTCTCTCGCCCACCTGCGGAGGTTGGTCCTCCCAGTCGCTCAACAACTGGCGCCGGTCAAGATCAAGGTCGGGCGGCTCCCGCGTAGATGGACCCGCAGCAAATGGATCTACAGCAGCTCGATCAACAGAGCGAGGGACTATCTCCCACCTGTCAATAATAGCAATGTCGTCACTTTCGGTGCTCTCCTCTGCAGCAGCACTCCCCTCAGCACTTTCCTCTGATTCGCTACTGTCTTCCTCTTCCTCTCCCTCTCCCTCCTCTCCGGCAACGTCGACCACGGGAGGAGCAAGCGCAGCAGGCGCCGGAGGAGCCTCAAAGTCAGCAGGCCGCCGAACACCGCGATAACCACGGTAGTGCGGGGTGTAGCCTAGCAGTCTGTCAACGGACCTGTTGAGCAGTTCCCCGGTTGGGTGTGTGAAGCCAATGGCCCTCTTAACCTCTCTCTCCCTATAGCACGGGTTGCGCAGAGAGTTGCGGTTGACGAATTCGTCTGCGGTAAACAAGAAACAGAAAGTCAAGCAACAGTTATCATGGAAAAGCAATAAGAAAATCGGAAAGAGAAAGAAAGAAGACTGACGAGGGGGCCCGTCTCTGCGAGGGACTGGATAATCCCTTCTCGAGCCTGAGGCGAACTCCCAGTTCCTAGTCACGATCAGAAAGTCATCATCGTCCCCTTTGGAGGAGTTCGGGAGCCACTCGACCAGTTTGACTCCGTTGAGGCGATGCTTCAGGTAATAGGAAGCGTTATCGGCACGAGTGTGGCTGATGGTGTAATTGTACAAAATCTCAAAGATGGTCATGCTTGAACCCATAATTTGGTTCAAGGCAGCAACGCCCATCACAGCCCGAACTATGTGGGCCGCCACTTGCATCAGGGTAAGGTTCAAATAAGATAAAAAGTTGCGGAGAAGGGAGTGCATGGGAAACCGAACGCCACCCTCCACGATGTAGATGAGCCGAACATGGAGGGTGTCTCTGTCCGCGGTCGCCCGGTTATAACCAGGAGGGGCCAGTTCAATCCAGACATCGTCTAGAACCCCATACTTAGCCCTAAAGGCTTCGAGTCCTTCAGGGGTGTTCACCAATGATCTGAAGAAGCCCATGGTCGAGAAGTGCGACTTACACAAGAGAAGGAAGCAGAAAAGAAGCGAAGTTCAGAGGAATTAGGGCTCAGAGCAGGCGCAAGGAAGACGAAGACAGAGTGAATTTCGGAATTTGGCAAAGGATTTGTTTTATAGTGCGCGCCCGCACGTTTCCCAACGCGGCGGCACGCACGCGACCATCATTCCCAATGGTCGCATTCTGCCTCGCGCAGAGTGCATGTGTCCCAACCAATAAATGCACAATTAATGAGGCGTCGCTGCAGTTTTGACGGTTGGCCTTATCCGGTTATTGGAACGGCAACATTTTGAAGATTCAGAGCTCCGCCTACTTCTGCTGTGCGGCTGAAGCAGCCAGAGCTAGGGGCAATTGTGGTAGGGTAAATCGAAATTTGCCACGTAACCTTGCTCCAGCGCAGATCCAGGTGCCACGTCACCAGCAACCCGCGCTGTGCGGATTAGGTCGGTCCTGTGCGGATAGACATCCCCACAGTGCGGGGTCATTTTATCTAATACGGCACGTGCCGGATCAGATCTGGTACAGCCAGACACGTGTCCCAGCAAGCCCGCTGTGCGGATTAGGTCGGGTCCGTGCGACCGACATCCACCTGCGCGGCGCCCAGTAAAACTGTGTGGGAAGGGTGGCAGACAAGGAGTCCACGTGTCAGTCAACCAGAATACGATGCGACAGCACGCGTGTCAGACTTCCCCTTCCCAAAAGAATATCCAGTTCCCAAGAGCAGTGGAAAGGTGTGCAGACGTGCGGTCTTGCCAGGAATGTGGCAGACCAACGCTCTGCCCAAGAAGAACAAGTGAAAGGTCCGAGGAGGACCTCGTTCTCAGTGAGAAGCTGAGTACCCGGAAGGCAGAGTTATATAAACAGGACTACCAACCTGAGAAAGGGACATGCTATTTTCGCTCTCACCCTCTTGTACTTTGAGTACACAGTTCATCTTCGATCAGGACTAACTTAGTCATCGGATAGCCTTCCGGCCGCTAGAGGCGGGGGGTCCTCTAACTGTTTTCTCTGGGTGCAGGATCAGGTACAGCAAAAGTAAATTAGCATAAGTAACGAGTTAACCAGCAAAGTGACCGTTTACCGGCAAAGGCAGTAAAAACACTTTTTACCCTTGCACATAACTTATTCAAGTTACAGTGTAACTTGTCCAAAAATACAACGCAACTGTCTAAAATACAATATAACTGTATTTTGTGCATATTTTAACAAATTACAGTGCGTATTTGTGCATATTTAAACATATTTAAACAAATTACAATTGATTGCAATAAGTTACAGTTGATTGAAACAAGTTGCAATGGTCAATTGAATAAGTTACGGTTGATTGTAACAAGTTACAGTGGTCAATTGAATAAGTTACACTTGATTGCAACAAGTTACAGTTGCAATTAACTATAACTTGGACCTTGACCATGTAACTTCTTGACCAACAAGTTAGAGTTGCAATCAACAAGTTACACTTGCAATTATCAATTGAACAAATTACAGTTGTCAATTGACCATGTAACTTGTTTGTAATAAGTTACAGTGATCAATTAAACAAGTTACATAGTCAATTGAACAAATTACAGTGGTCAATTGACCATGTAACTTGTTGCATGGTAATTGAATAAGTTACAGTGATCAATTGAACAAGTTATAGTGATCAATTGACCATGTAACTTATTGACCAATTGAACAAGTTATAGTAGTCAATTGACCATGTAACTTGTTGCAACAAGTTACAATTGATTGCAAGAAGTTACAGTGGTCAATTGAATAAGTTACAGTGGTCAATTGACTATGTAATTTGTTGTAATAAGTTACAGTTGATTGCAATAAGGTACATAGTCAATTGAACAAATTACAGTGATCAATTAAATAAGTTACAGTAGAAAGGAAATGTGCATGTTAAATAGGACTTTAGTGGGTACGCAAATCTATTAAATGAGATCTTAACGGATTTTAAGTAATACGAGTGACCGTCCCGAAAGAACCCCTAAAAGTTATGGGTTATACAACTTGTTTATAAAAAAACTATAGACTTTGCTAAACGTTATGGACCGTACCTTTTTTTGCAGTCCACTTCAATTTTTAACAAGCGGGGGTGGCTCAAAGGCATGGAGGGGTGATGTTAGTTGGTGGAATCCAAATGAATTAAAGTTTTATTACGATGGTCAAGGCTTTATGACACTACAAATTACTCAAAGTGAAGTTGGTTTCACATTCTATGATATTGTTGGCAATGTTCTACACAAATGGAGCATAACCAAGCCGGGTCATGATGTGCTTTAGAAAAAAAAATTATAATGTGTGAGCATGCACTGTGATATAGTATGAATATTGTAAGAAAAATGTTAATCCATTGCCAGATAATGTATCTAACTATTGAATTGTAAGTTCATTGGACCCATGGGGTGTGCCCATGTGGAAAAACAATATGTAATTGGTATAAAAAAAAAGTGATAAAGTATGTTTTAGTTTGAGGGCTTGTTTGTTAAATTCAGTAAAAATAAAATAAGTTTGGTTTGATAATTAAAAATAAATTTATTGAACACATTAAGGGATTAGCAAAACAAAAAGGAAAAAAGTAGAATAGTACCTATTTTCTGTTATGCACGATAATTTTGAAGATAGTATTTTTTGAAAAAGTGAGTTTTAAAAATTATTTTTTAAAACTATTAATTAAACAAGTTTTAAAAAATATTTTTGGGAATTGTTTTTAAAAAAAAGTTTTTAAGAATATCTATAAAAAAAGATTTTGAAAACAATTTTTTTAAAATAATTATTTTTAAAAATAGTTTTTGAAGACATTTTTTAAAAAAAAGTTTTAAAAATAATTTTTTAGAAAAAATGGTTTTGTAACAGTTAA
>NMUG010009947.1:0-11106 GCA_002855965.1 Monotropa hypopitys | reverse complement strand
ACACAGTGTTAGTTTCGGATCCTTAGTAGATCCTTAGAGTTCTTGTACCTTAGTAGTAAGATTGGTTGAATTGAGATTAGATATTCTTTCGATTGGACTTAGGGTGTTGTACCCTTTGAACTCACTTGAGGTTACAGTTTTGATTAGACGCACTTGTTGACGATATGCATGTGTCCCTGTTGTCTTGCATTAGGCTTACACTATGTGCACTTAGCTTGTTTACTATTTCTGTATGTTTACTTGTGGACAAGTAGGCACGCACCGCACATGCATGCTTGGTAGTAGTTAGGGGTTTTCTCGCTGAGCCGTGGTTTGCTCAAACCCTCTTTCTTTTCCTTTTTCTAGTCTGTGTTGTAGGGCTAGACGGACTTGGAGTTAGAGTCAGCTGCTGGGTTTTCTTGGACTTTTCAACCTCAATTGCAGTGGCTTCTTTTGTACAGGGTAGTGTAGATACAGTTTTGTAGCTGTACTTTTCTTTACTTGTACTTCAGTTTCAGTTATAGCCGTGTACGACATTTGTACTTTACTTCCGCTTGTAGTTCCTGATTGTACCATGTATCATGTAATGAGAATTCAACTGAATGTATCTGAATGACAAGTAGTTGTATCCCCTGTTTATTATTTAAACTGTTTTCAAAAAATATATGGTTTGAAAATCTGGGGCGTGACAACTTGGTATCAGAGCTTTCGGTTTGAATACCTTGGAACCCTGGGGAGACACCTAGTCTTCATGGGTTCTCTTGGTCATTACACTGTTCTTTGATCATGTTCGTGTGCTTGATGTGCTCTATCACATCATGGCCTTGTGTCCTTGAGGTATCTTTCGTGTTTGTCTCCTTCCATGAATGTTGAGTTGTTCCTTCCTTCGGAAGTAGAGTGTTGTTCTCTTGTGGCAAGCCTCGTTGCCTTGCGGTATTAGTGTGCTTGTGTGTCCTCACTCTGGGTAGTCTTGAGGCATGTTTTGTGGTTGTTATTGGGTTTTAGGCTCCTCTGTGCCTTTAGAGTAGAGTAAGTGGTTCGTAGTAAGATGAGATTTGTGGAAGCGTTTGAGGATTGTTATTGTGGTTATTCCTAGCCTTAACATTGGTGCGACGGAACTTGGGTTCGGTAGGTACATAAAATTGAAATTTTGGCGACCTTGGCTTTGCTTTGGTGATTAGTGATATCTCTTGGAGCCCTTTTGTTACACAGTTGGCTGTTCTTCCATGATTGAGGTATTAACACTCACGTAGTTGTTGGTAAAATGGGCCTTAGGATTTATTCGAGCAGGTGTTTCCATTTATAATTCGGTAGAAATCTTGAGGCATTATCGATATTTCCTAGTGTTTTCCTTTAAGGGGTATGACCCGTCGGTCATATCTCCTTGCGAGATTAAATTATTTGTGCCCGTATGGGATTCCGTAGTGAGAAAGAAATCAGTGGTGTTGTTTGGAAATCTTTGCTTTGTTCCTTACCCCGTTGGTTGGGAGGTGGAAACTTGATTGTAGTGGCAAGTCGCTTTAGTCCTTCGTCCGTGGACTTGAGTTGTAGATTGGCATTAATTTCGTCATCGATGTTTTTCCCATATCTTATCATATCGGTCATATGTATCTTGTACTCGCTCTATACCTTGTAAAGTGGAGAGTTAGAGTTTGGCTTTGACATCATGGTATGTTTAGTCTCTTGTGACTCGGTTATAGATGGTGTTGAAATTCCCTATTGAAATCTTTTAAGTTTGGGAGAATTGACTAAATTTTTGTTGTTGTTAGGGCATGAGTTCCCTTGAGGCTATTGGGATTTAGGAATTTCGATCCGTTTGAGTTTAAGTCTTTCCATAGTCTTGTGAAGAACCTTGAAGTGTCACTGAAAAATTTTGGGATAGTTCTCTTTAAGGGGTATGACCCATTGGTCAAAAACTTTTGGTAAGATCACCTTGGTTTTGTTGGTCGTAAGTCTAAGTTGAAGTGTTAGAGTTGTTTTGGGCTAACCGTTGGCTTGAGGTGCGATTCGAGATGATTTTGTCATTGGCTAGAAGTTTCGTATCATGGTAAAAGTGGTTAAGTTTACCTTTTGCAGTCCTATATCCAGTGGTTGTGCATTGGCCTTAGATGTATTTGTGTTCGATGACCTAGTCGATTGAGGAGCGTGTGTGTGTGTGCCGTGATCATCATCGTAGTTTCTCATTAGATGATTCGATTAAGGTCAACCCTTGGCCTACTAGGATTCGTAAGATCCTCCTCATGTTCAAAGTTGTTAGTATCGGCATCAGAGTAGCGCAGCGGAAGCGTGGTGGAGTACGATTGTGATGGCATGAAGAAATTTTCCTATGATCTCGAAATCACCTTTGAAAGAGAAATTCTTCCCCTACTCCTTTCCGTGTAACGTTGCGAATAATGGTTCGAGTAGTGGTCTTGGTTAACGTGTTGGTTTCCCAACCTACTTCCCGATTTTGAATCTTGTAATTTGGCCACTTAGCTCGTAGGGTTCTAAGTGTAGAACGATGAATTCGGCTTACGAATCTTGCTCTTTGCCTTTGTTCATGAGTCGATGGAGTTATAGATTAACGTTCCTCCAGTTGGTGTTCTTAGGCATTGGATCGATGTTCCCTCTTATTCTCGTTGCCTTTGTTAGGCTTGTGTTGCGACTAGTTGTAAAGTTTGTTGACTTTTGATAGCTTCCATCCGAGTCATGTTCCGTTCAAATTTAAGTTGTAAGACTCGTTGATTCTTGGATGACATATCTTTGGCTCGCATCTTGCTTGTGGTGGAAATCTCTATCGTCGTGGTATTCTTGATTGAAATGCGATTGTTCTCTTTTCAGTCACAAGGTCCTAGTGGAATTGGAAGTTTTCCTCTCCGTTCGTTATGCTTTACGTTGAACGTGGTGTTGATCGTTGGATAGGCGTGCGTGGACCAGGGAAGTACGTGTTTGATTGACCGTGGGAAAGTTGGGAACGAATGCATATTGTGGTCTAGACTTGGTGTGAGTTTAGTGTCATGCCATGTTGTTTGGGCTTGGCGCTTGTACATTTTGGTGTGCGTAGATGCGTGAGTATTTTTCTATTGTTATGTGATATACGTTTGACGTGGTGAATTGGTTTGAGAAGAGCTACCGGCCGGGGCATCTCAAAGCAAATCACTAAGGTCATACGGTTACCACACGAGGATGTGTGTATTTGGTGTGGTGTGTTCTTTAGCTTAAGAGTTTGGAGCATATTCATGCGTTGCATTTATTTTTTTTGCTAGTTCGTGGCCGTGAGTGCGATGACGTGTTCTCACTAGTTCTGATTTGGCAAGCATCCGTGCAATCGGTCTTATTGCATATCGGCGTATCGGTGTGTCCTTGTCATATCGGCATATCCTTTAGCGTATCCTCGTGTATCGGGGTACCCGTGGTGCGATTATTGGCTTGTGACGGATGATGACTCTCAAATTTCTTACGTGCGGGTTGTAAAATCGATTCGTTCCTCGTGTGAATATTGTTATAAAAAGATTGTTGGCTTCATGCTTATGAGGAGATTGATCCTTTATAGGATACTTCATCTCTTGTATCTTTGGCAAAAAAAATTGTGTCTCGGCATGTCCACACCCTATCGGGAGTTGTCCCTTTTATTCCTCAGTGTGCTTTGTTGGTTTCTTCAAGTTTGGTGTTTCTTGGTGGAAATCTTTGCATCTCTTTACTTAGTAAATCTCGTAGTCAAATCATTGGAATGTAGAAGTAAGGTGGTACTTGTGTGGGATTGAGCATTCGAACAACCATATCGAGTTTATGCATCTTAGTTGAACTCTCCCCATATTTGTTGTGATTAAATTTGTGAGAAATTGTTGTGGAAGTGTGTTTGATTCCGATTTAAGTATTGAGGAGTGAACCCGTGGTCTTGTTCATAGGTGGTATGGTTTTCACCCCCCTCTTTCTTCTTACTTAATTTCGAGGATAAATTTCTTTTAAGGGGTATGAGATGTAATGACCTCGAATTCTAAATAATTTCTTAAATGTCATTGTGGTTGATATCGAGCCCCATTCGATGAAATTCAATGGTTCAGGATAGTTAGAGTCCCCGGTGGTGGATGGCGTTATCTTCGGTTGTTCCGGCAAAGGTGCCGATGGTCTTCTAAGCCTATTGTGACTCCGAAATATTTTCTGAATTCGAAAATATTCTTTATCAATGTCGTAGAGAATTCCATTACGAATCCAACGCAACTTGAATCACCTCAATCGGAGGTCGGACGAAGAATTTATGATTGAAATACCCTCAGAAGTCATATTTTAAAATTCTGGAAATTCCCTCCAAGGGACTGGTCTCCCTTAAATCAAGGGACCGGTCTCTCTTGAAGCAGAAGGGTCCCGAGTGTAGAGGGACCAGTCTCCCTTAAATCAAGGGACCGGTCTCTGTTGAAGTAGAGAGGTTGGACGGGTGGAGAGACCGGTCTCCTAAACATCAAGAGACCGGTCCCCTCAGTGTTGATTGTGAAAAACTTGGTTTAATGAAGGGCAAACTTGTCTTTTTATGTGGGGGTGCTATATAAGTAATGGGGTCCAAAATTTTGGGTCTTCTTCCTCCCCAAATGAAACCCTAAAGCTCTCTCTCTCTCTCCCTCCATCCATGGTGATTTCTCTTCTCCCACCAAATCCATGGCCTTCCAAGCCTTGGATGAAGATTTCCCAAGAATAAATCTTGTTCCTCTCCATGAGAGCTCTCCGGAACACCCATCATATTTTCCATTCCTTAAAAGTTTGAAGTTAAGGCTTGGATGAAAATGCATGGATCAAGAAAGTGCAAGGAGGAATGTTGTTCCCCTCGGTGAGAGCTACACGGTGTCCACCATATTTTCATCATCCAGCTACTTTTGGAACTCTGGCAACTTTCCGACGAGGAACTATGGAGTTACGGTCTTCATGAATGTTATAGAGAGCGAGAAGATCTACGCGGTGGCGGGTTTGGATCATGGCGGTGCGGAGGACATTTTCCAGCAACTTTCTCCGGCGATGCTCCGGTGGGTAAATTCTTAACTCCTATTGAGTATGTGTGTGTGTGTGTACGTAGGATTGATTAAATATCCATAGTTCGTGTGAATTGCGTTTCATGATCTCGGGTTTTAGTATAGTGGAATTAAGTGGTGACCTTGGACCCACTAGTATTTGATAAAATGCCCTAGAGGCTTAGGTGCACCACGTATTTGATAAAATACCCGTGAGAAGGATGGTTTGTGTATTGGATGACTTGTGGGAGGATTGGTGACCATGGGAGTTTAGGGTCACCAAGTGTTTGATGAAATACCCGTGTGAATCTTGGATCGTGTTTTGGGATTATCTTAACGATTGAATTGTCGTAGGATGTGAATGTGGAACAATAGGGTATATTGAGTCTTGGGAATCATAATAAACCCCTTAGAACTTGGGGGACACCATGTTCTTGGTGGTATTGCCAATTGGACATTGAATTGGAATTTGGGCGTCGGTGTCCCTCCCCTCATGTCTTGATATATGTGGGCATTCCTTAGCCCGTAGTGGTAGGACGTTGGCCTTGAAACCCTCGATTGAGGTGGAATGATCTTAGTGGTTGTCTCCCTTGGATATACAAAGGTGGAGCTTGAGATTCAAGAACTAGACAAGTAGTCCAATGTGACAAAATGAACATCGAATATGGAGGATGTGTCCCACGAGGACTACTCCACTAGACCTTGAATCTATCATGTAAAAAACTTGTAATGAAACGAAGGTGGTAGAATGAGTTGTCATGATATACGGTCTAGGTAGAGGAATATGGTAATGGACTAGCTTGGCTAGGAAATGTGAAGCCTATAGTGTTAACTTTGGCTAGAATACACTCGACAATGAGGTTAACGACCTTGGTTAGACATGATAACAATAATGGAAAGAGGTAATAGGATAAACCAAGAATGGACTTATGAGGGGATTCTTGGATTTATTCCTAATAAGATGAAATCACTTAACAATGTGGAATCATAGGGTATCCCTCCCAAATAATTTGGGGAATGCTGGAAGATTGTATACAGGAATGGACTTATGACGGGATTCCCTGGGTGGTCGCTCCACCCACGACATTGTGCACAATAGGGGTCCCTTTGCCCCCCCAACGAGTTGGGCAATGATGGACGAAGAGGATAGTGGGTCGACAAGCCACTATGCCGGACCAAATCAAATATGAAATGATTCTCGAATATGACAAAAATGAAAGGATAAATCAAGAATGGACTTATGATGGGATTCTTGGATTTATGCCTAATACGAAATTATGAACGATCGGTAACTTGTAATGAAAATGAACAGATAAATCAAGAATGGACTAATGATGGGATTCTTAGATTTATGCCTAATGCGAAGATATGGAACAATTGGTAATACGTGACGAGGATGGATGGATGAATCAAGAATGGACTTATGAGGGGATTCTTGGATTCACCCATATTGTGAAGTAAATGAACGGAAAGAAAATAAAGAAAGAAATATCTCAAATATCCAATGGTATATGAATCCAACACTTAATGATGATGATGGTTGACATGGTTCGCAACATGAGTTCGGGTTAGATATCTTGACACAGTGTTGGTTTGGGATCCTTAGTAGATCCTTAGAGTTCTTGTACCTTAGTAGTAAGATTGGTTGAGTTGAAATTAGATATTGTTTCGATTGGACTTGGAGTGTTGTACCTTTTGAACTCACTTGAGGTTACAGTTTTGATTAGACGCACTTGTTGACGATATGCATGTGTCCCTGTTGTCTTATGTTAGGCTTACACTATGTGCACTTAGCTTCTTTACTGTTTCTGTACGTTTACTTGTGGACATGTAGGCACGCACCGCACGTGCATGCTTGGTAGTAGTTAGGGGTTTTCTCACTGAGCCATGGTTTGCTCAAACTCTCTTTCTTTTTCTTTTTCTAGTCTGTGTTGTAGGGTTAGATGGACTTGGAGTTAGAGTCAGCTGCTGGGTTTTCTTGGACTTTGCCACCTCAGTTGCAGTGGCTTCCTTTGTACAGGGTAATATAGATACAGTTTTGTAGCTATACTTTCCTTTACTTGTACTTTAGTTTCAGTTGTAGCCGTGTACGGCATTTGTACTTTACTTCCGCTTGTAGTTCCTGATTGTACCATGTATCATGTAATGAGAATTCAACTTAATGTATCTGAAAGACAAGTAGTTGTATCCCTTGTTTATTATTTAAACTGTTTTCAAAAAAAATATGGTTTGAAAATCTGGGGCGTGACAACTTAGTATCAGAGCTTTCGGTTCGAATACCTTGGAACCGTGGGGAGACACCTAGTCTTCATAGGTTCTCTTGGTCATTACACTGTTCTTTGATCATGTTCGTGTGCTTGATGTGCTCTATCACATCATGGCCTTGTGTCCTTGAGGTATCTTTCGTGTTTGTCTCCTTCCATGAATGTTGAGTTGTTCCTTCCTTCGGAAGTAGAGTGTTGTTCTTTTGTGGCAAGCCTCGTTGCCTTGCGGTGTTAGTGTGCTCTTGTGTCCTCACTCTGGGTAGTCTTGAGGCATCTTTTGTGGTTATTATTGGGTTTTAGGCTCCTCTGTGCCTTTAGAGTGGAGTAAGTGGTTCGTAGTAAGATGAGATTTGTGGAAGCGTTTGAGGATTGTTATTGTGGTTATTCCTAGCCTTAACGTTGGTGCGACGGAACTTCGGTTCGGTAGGTACATAAAATTGAAATTTTGGCGACCTTGGCTTTGGTTTGGTGATTAGTGATATCTCTTGGAGCCCTTTTGTTACAAACTTGGATGTTCTTCTATGATTGAGGTATTAACACTCGCGTAGTTGTTGGTAAAATGGGCCTTAGGATTCATCCGAGCAGGTGTTTCCATTTCTAATTCGGTAGAAATCTTGAGGCGTTATCGATATTTCCTAGTGTTTTCCTTTAAGGGGTATGACCCGTCGGTCATATCTCCTTGCGAGATTAAATTATTTGTGCCCGTATGGGATTCCGTAGTGAGAAAGAAATCAGTGGTGTTGTTTGGAAATCTTTGCTTTGTTACTTACCCCGTTGGTTGGGAGGTGGAAACTTGATTTTAGTGGCAAGTCGCTTTAGTCCTTCGTCCGTGGACTTGAGTTGTAGATTGGCGTTAGTTTCGTCATCGATGTTTTTCCCATGTCTTATCATATCGGTCATATGTTTCTTGTACTCGCTCCATACCTTGTAAAGTGGAGAGTTAGAGTTTGGCTTTGGCATCATCGTATGTTTAGTCTCTTGTGACTCGGTTATAGATGGTGTTGAAATTCCCATTGAAATCTTTTAAGTTTGGGAGAATTGACTAAATTTTTATTGTTGTTAGGGCATGAGTTCCCTTGAGGCTATTGAGATTTAGGCATTTCGATCCGTTTGAGTTTAAGTCTTTCCATAGTCTTGTGAAGAACCTTGAAGTGTTACTGAAAAATTTTGGGATAGTTCTCTTTAAGGGGTATGACCCATTGGTCATAAACTTTTGGTAAGATCACCTTGGTTTTGTTGGTCGTAAGTCTAAGTTGAAGTGTTAGAGTTGTTTTGGGCAAACCATTGGCTTGAGGTGCAATTCGAGATGCTTTCGACTTTGGCTAGAAGTTTCGTATCATGGTAAAAGCGGTTAAGTTTACCTTTTGCAGTCCTGTATCCAGTGGTTGTGCATTGGCCATAGATGTGTTTGTGCTCGACGACCTAGTCGATTGAGAAGCGTGTGTGTTTGTATGCCGTGATCATCATCGTAGTTTCTCGTTAGATGATTCGATTAAGGTCAACCCTTGGCCTACTAGGATTCGTAACGTTGCGAATAATGGTTCGAGTATTGGTCTTGGTTAGCGTGTTGGTTTCCCAACCTACTTCCCGATTTTGAATCTTGTAATTCGGCCACTTGGCTCGTAGGGTTCTAAGTGTAGAATGATGAATTCGTCTTACGAATCTTGCTCTTTGCCTTTGTTCATGAGTTGATGGAGTTATAGATTAATGTTCCTCCAGTTGGTGTTCTTGGTCATTGGATCGATGTTCCCTCTTATTCTCGTTGCCTTTGTTAGGCTTGTCTTGCGACTAGTTGTAAAGTTTGTTGACTTTTGATAGCTTCCATCCGAGTCATGTTCCGTTCAAATTTAAATTGTAAGACTCGTTGATTCTTGGATGACATATCTTTGGCTCGCATCTTGCTTGATGCATGTGGTGGAAATCTCTATCGTCGTGGTATTCTTGATTGAAATGCGATTGTTCCCTTTTCGGTCACAAGGTCCTAGTGGAATTGGAAGTTTTCCTCTCCGTTCGTTATGCTTTACGTTGAACGTGGTGTTGATCGTTGGATAGGCATGCGTGGACCAGGGAAGTACGTGTTTAATTGACCGTGGGAAAGTTGGGAACGAATGCATATTGTGGTCTAGACTTGGTGTGAGTTTAGTGTCATGCCATGTTGTTTGGGCTTGGCGCTTGTACATTTTGATGTGCATAGATGTGTGAGTATTTTTTTGTTGTTATGTGATATACATTTGACGTGGTGAATTGGTTTGAGAAGAGCTACCGGCAAGGGCATCTCAAAGTAAATCACTAAGGTCATACGGTTACCATACTAGGATGTGTATATTTGGTGTGGTGTGTTCTTTGGCTCAAGAGTTTGGAGCATATTCATGCATTGCATTTATTTTTTTTGGCTAGTTCGTGGGCATGGGTGCGATGACGTGTTCTCACTAGTTCTGATTTGGCAAGCATCCGTGCAATCGGTCTTATTGCATATCAGCGTATCGGTGTGTTCTTGCCATGTCGGCGTATCCTTTAGCATATCCTCGTGTATCGCTGTACCTGTGGTGCGATTGTTGGCTTGTGACGGATGACGACGCTCAAATTTCTTACGTGCGGGTTGTAAAATCGATTCGTTCCTTGTGTGAATATTGTTATAAAAAGATTGTTGGCTTCATGCTTATGAGCAGATTGATCCTTTATAGGATACTTCATCTCTTGTATCTTTGGCAAAAAAAAAATTGTGTATCGGCATATCCACACCCTATCGGGAGTTGTCCCTTTTATTCCTTAGTGTGGTATGTTGGTTTCTTCAAGTTTGGTGTTCCTTGGTGGAAATCTTTTCATCTCTTTCCTTAGTAAATCTCGTAGACAAATCATTGGAATATAGAAGTAAGGTGGTACTTGTGTGGGATTGAGCATTCGAACAACCATATCGAGTTTATGCATCTTAGTTGAACTCTCCCCATATTTGTTGGATTAAATTTGTGAGAAATTGTTGTGGAAGTGTGTTTGATTCCGATTTAAGTATTGAGGAGTGAACCTGTGGTCTTGTTCATATGTGGTATGGTTTTCACCCCCCTCTTTCTTCTTACTTAATTTCGAGGAAAAAATTCTTCTAAGGGGTATGAGATGTAATGACCTCGAATTCTAAATAATTTCTTAAATGTCATTGTGGTTGATATCGAGCCCCATTCGATGTTGTTGATATCCAATTTTACCCAATCCCGAAAGTCAACAGAATGGTCAAATCAGCCTCCAAACAAATTCAGACGCAATTCCGGGATGTCAGGTCTTCCCGCAAACAATGCCGACAGCAGTCAGCGACAATGCAGTAGTGAGCAAAAGCCGATAAAATGTTGAGGAATATTTATCCGAAGTCAGAATTTTAATCCGACCAAAGGAGAGAGACGAACAGTAACCGAACAGCCGACAGAAATCCTCTTTGCATGCTTCATGCTCCGGAATCAGTAGAATTTCGCACGAGCATCCGAAATCATGTTTAGGAATGGAAAGTCAACGGCAATTTCGTTACCGCGAAGTCTGCATAAAAATAGAATCCGTCCGAGCGAAATTCAGAATTCAGTCGAAACACCGCGCCGTTTATTTTTACCGCGACGGCAAGCCGACGTGAGAATTGAACAAACATAATTTTCACAAGCAGCATTTGAAGAGGCGAACATTTACTGATAAATGCAATCGACGGATAAAAAGAAGTTCAGGGCGCAGCATCATCTCCCGATCGGAGCAGAAAGGTCGGTTTCCAAAGAATTTCAGAAAAGTGTCCGGAATAATCCCGTGATAATTGCTAAATTCATGATTTAATTCAAGCATCGCAAATATCTACTTCGAATTTTCAGAGACGGATCAAAGCATAGGGCCGAGCAAGCACATATCAAATGTCC
>NMUG010009946.1:0-11106 GCA_002855965.1 Monotropa hypopitys | reverse complement strand
TGAACACATATTTTCATGTAAGTCAATTGAGGCATCAACTTCACACAAATGACCTCTAGAGTATGCTAATGATAGCAATCAAGATCAACAAGAGAAAGTTGAAGAAGAACTTAGACGGAGTAAAAGGGCAAAGACCTCAAAGTCTTTTGGTCCTGACTTTCTCACATACTTGACGAAAACTGATCCTCAGAGTTACAAAGAGGTTGTGTCCTCTCCAGACGGTCCTTTATGGAAAGAAGCCATCAAAAGTGAGATTGACTCCATTCTTCAAAATCACACTTGGGAGTTGGTGGATCTTCCACCAAGCTCTAAACCTTTGGGATACAAGTGGATCTTCCAGAAGAAATTGAAGACTGATGGCTCAATTGATAAATACAAGGCAAGACTTGTTATCAAAGGGTATATGCAAAAAGAAGGCCTTGATTACTTTGATACATATTCTCCAGTAACGAGAATAACATCCATCAGAATGATACTTGCAATCGCTGCATTGCGTAATCTAGAGGTACATCAAATGGATGTCAAGACAGCTTTCTTGAATGGTGATTTAAATGAAAAAATCTACATGGAGCAACCAGAAGAGTTTTTAGCTCTAGGAAAAGAAAAGAAAGTCTGCAAGTTAGTTAAGTCACTATATGACTTAAAGCAAGCACCAAAGCAATGACATGAAAAATTTGATAATGCTATGTATCTAGTGGTTCAAAATCAATGAGTGCGACAAGTGTGTTTACGTCAAAGATATCAAAGATGGATATGTCATCTTGTGTCTTTATGTGGACGACATGCTTATCATTGGTAGTAATGACAAGATGGTCAAAATCACTAAGAATATATTGAATTCTAAATTTGACATGAAAGATATGGGACTTGTTGATGTCATTCTCGGAGTGAAAATTACTTGGACATCAAACGGACTTCTGTTGTCACAATCTCATTATATAGATAAGATTCTGGACAAGTTCAACAAGTCTGATAATACCATGGCCAGAACTCCGATGGATCTGAGTCTTCATTTATCCAAAAATACTGGTGAAGGTGTGTCACAACTATAGTATTCACGGATAATTGGGAGTCTCGTGTACTTGATGACATGTACACGGCCAAACATAGCTTACTCTGTTAGTCGATTAAGTCGCTACACGAGTAATCCAGGTGTTAATCACTGGAAGGCTATAACTAGAGTGTTACATTATCTAAGGTACACTCGTGATTGGGGACTGCACTACACCAGGTATCCAGCAGTACTTGAAGGGTACGCTGATGCAAACTGGATATCAGATACGAAAGACTCTAAATCCACGAGCGAATATGTTTTCATTCTTGGTGGTGCATCAGTATCATGGAAATCTTCAAAGCAAACCTGCATCGCAAAGTCGACAATGGAATCAGAATCATTGCTCTAGACAAGGCAACTGAAGAAGCAGAATGGCATCGCCAATTCCTTGAAGATATTCCTAAATGGTCAAAGCCTGTGCCTGCAATACGCATACATTGTGATAATCAATCTGCTATTGGCAGGGCACAGAGTAATATGTAC
The DNA here is from genome assembly GCA_002855965.1 of Monotropa hypopitys. NCBI lineage: Eukaryota > Viridiplantae > Streptophyta > Magnoliopsida > Ericales > Ericaceae > Monotropa > Monotropa hypopitys. The sequence goes on along the minus strand of NMUG010009946.1, from coordinate 9,569 downwards.
AATGGAAAGTCACGACATATCCGTTGTCGACATAATTCCATTAGACAACTACTCTCACATGGTGTTGTCACTCTTGACTATGTAAAGTCTAAGGATAACATCGCAGATCCGCTAACCAAAGGGTTAACACGTGAGTTAGTTGCTCAAGCATCGAAAGGAATGGATCTAAAGCCTATGATGAACAAAGGTATCTAGATGAAAATCCAACCTATATGATTGGAGATCCCAAGATCTAGGTTCAAATGGACAACCAAATCTTGTATATCTAGTGGTATCACTGTGGAGTTTATACTTCTACTCATTCCTATGGTGTAAACAGTGATGGAACATTCAGGTTGAGCTATGCTCTTAATAACTCTTACGCATTGGTATGCCAAGCAGAGTATTAACATACTTTAGTTAAGAAGTCACCTATGTAAGTATGAAGTGGGACCGCTTCTTTGAGAATTTAGGAAAACAAAATTCTCGAGAATATACTTGCAGAATCAGGAAGAGTGTTCAAGGCCAAAACGAACACAAAAAGTGAGAACTAAGTTGTGTGAGAAAAAGTCCTGTGTGTAGTCTATTGTCTCGGATTACAAAAACGGCAGAACAGTTCAAGACTACATGTTCACTGGTCAGCCAGTAACTCCCGATAGGCTTTCATAAGGGAAGGTTCAAAGTCAAAAGCTACCTATCCTATGCAGGATTAATCCATAGATCTCTCTCTCTCTCTCCGGTTCATTGAGTCAGTTTCTTTTGATATACCGCCAATATCATTCATGTGGGGGATTGTTGGAAATGAATGATATTGTAACAGTTTTGACGGAATTTAATTTGAAAAAAAAACTGTTATAATTTTTAATTACTATCTTAATTTCGATATTTAATTTTGTATTTACTACGTAGGCTCCCCTATGTGTGTATAAATTGGCTTCTCTGCCAAGGGTAAACGACACACCAACTTTGAATCTTCCTCTCCTCTGAGCAACAAAAACTCATTCCAATCCTTTGTCCATATTTTGCCAATTCCGAGAGAGTTCAAAACACAGCAAGTTCGCAGGTTCGGGAGTGTTGTGCTACACAACCGAAATACCGATTTTACCCTGGGAGCCGACGGACATCGACAACCTCAAGCACCTCCGGTGAAGTGGCCTATTTTGGCTTAAGGGGACCGTGATCAACACGAGACTTCGGTTCTTCGTTACAAATTATGAATTCTTGTTCTTATTACTTACAGTACTTTCATCGAATTAAATTTTTTGCTTGTGTTTACATTTACCGAAATCAGATTTTCCATATCTTCTTTCCTACAGATACAACTGACGTTAATTTGAAAGATAAAATCGATCATGTTACATGGTCTTGATGGCAGAGCTGTTGGGTCTTATTTCACTTGGGAGTTGGATTGACGTATAGTAGAAACTCCACTTGTTTGGGACCTTTTTCCGATCGGTAATAAGTTCAGCTCCATGAGTTTTTGTATCTCGATTCATGAAAAAAGGACTCTTCTGTGAACAAAGTTTTCAGTGGTCCAATCCATTGGGTGATGGGTCTCCATTTATGAATAAGAGGAGGAGTTTGGGGCAGGAGTTTAAAGCCTAGGAGGCAAGTTCAGTTATTGCTCCCTCTTTGGAACTTGCGGCCCATATTGTGTTTGAGGATCGAGTGTCGACCAAGGGCTTCCTTCAAAAGATATCTTCTCCCTTCGACTGTTAGATGCAGGTGGTTGATTATGTTTGTTTCTCCTGAATTTGATGTCATGTCTGGCTAATGTCGAGGAAGGGGGAATCTTTGTCTGATCCAAGCCCACTGGCTGTGCTTCCTCCTAATGATACGGAGTGTGAGGATATTTTATTAGAGAAGCAGGAGAGGTAGAATATGGTAATGGTGATGATCTTCAAACTTGAGGGGGTTCTATTTGATGTCTCTTTTGGGGCGGATGACGGTGGGTTTGTGATGCGTAAGAAAGTTGATTCCGCTTCAGGTAGTTGTGACTTGCGAGGCTTTTGCATTGTGATCCGATAAGGGTGGAAGTTTGAGCCATGAGCAGTTTGATCAAAAGATTGAGAAGAAGGCGAGGGCTAAGGGTTTGCACTTTATGTCGATATGCAAAAGGTAAAGAAATGAAGTTGTCTAGGAAAAAACGAGGAGCTTAAATATATTTAATGTTTGATGAACTAATATGGAAAGAGGAGCAAGAATTTTAAGGGGCATTGTGGGATGAACAAATCCTTTGTTTCCTGGAAGACTCTTTTTCTCTTTTGTTTTTTGCTGGGGCCTGGGAGGGTTGTTGCAGAAGTTTGGTTTGGCAATGTCTTTTTACTTTTATTCTCTCGTTTCTACTTATTGTGATTAGGTTGTGCCTCTTAGCACTATGCCTAGTACCTCTTTTCTTAGATGTTCTTATTTTTGTTTTTGTTCCATTTGTATAGTAGGGGAGAAATGTCTCAAAAGTCTCTGACCCGGGCCAAGATTGGGTTGTCCCGGGCCAACTTCTAAGTCGGGCCCGAGCATAACCCCCCAAACCCCGTGAAAGGCTTGTGCCTGCACATTTGAAGCCCAGACTGGAGGTTGGCCAATTTTACATACTAGTCAATAGATTCTCTCCTTCATTCCATGACTTGACCTCGCCGTGTTAGTCATGGTTCAATGGGATCTCCAAATAGTGGTAGTGTTAAAATAAACTCTTAACTCCATTGTATTACTGCTCAAGTTAACTTCCAGATTGTTCATGCTTATTGAACCTTTGCATGCACATATGCTTCACCACTGCACATCGCACTTGCCACATGCATCCAATATTACCCAATATTACGAATAGTCTAAGTGAAGTACTCCACATTGCAATCCATCTAATTTATGCAGAAATAGCTCAATTCTTATTTCCAACCCGATTGACTTGTTCTTTTCTTTTTCTTACTCACACATTTTGTCACAACATGCACTTATCTAACACCATTTTTTCTTCCTGTAGTATCAACCAGATGACCCTGTTACCCTATGGGTAAATAAGGTTGGTCCTTATAATAATCCACAAGAAACATACAATTATTACAGCCTTCCATTTTGTCATCAATCCAGCAATGCGGCTCGCAAATGGGGTGGCCTTGGGGAGGTTCTCGGTGGGAATGAACTCATTGATAGTCAAATTGACATAAAATTTCGAAGTATGTGCATCTTCTATTATACACTTATCAGAAAATAACCGCCTTCTATAATTTATTCCGTGATTTATGGTGGTTAACTGATAATGGTGGCACACTTGGACTTTGTTTGGCAGAAAATGTGAATAAGAACACCATTTGTGATATCGAACTTGATGAAGCTAAGGTGAAACAATTTAAGGATGCTGTTGAGAGTAGTTATTGGTTTGAATTCTTCATTGGTATGTGTTCAATAGTCTTCTTTTTGCTACTAATCTGACGATGGATGAATGAATGGCTAAATGCTGTAAAAATTTGAACCTTTGGGTTCTCATATAGATATTGTAATCGTATTTGGTTTGGAAGATTCTAAAAATTCCTTGCATCCCAATAGATTGTGTCGTCCTTAGTCAACATGGATGTCATTCTTATAAATGAACTGTTGAGAACAGTGTCATTGTGGAAATCTGGGGTGGCACTTGTGTCCTTGCTACTTTCTTGCTCGAGCTGAATAAAGTAAGCTCTTACACAGAAAAATGGAAATTTGAAAATGGAAAAATATTTAAGAGTTTCTACCATGATCTGACCTCAGCTTCTGGGATAGAAATTTCTAAAAAAATGCTTTGGCCATTCGGCATATTTTTTCTTACTTGTGAGAATTTCATATGATTATAGTGATCATAGTAGTTCAGTGCTATGGCGATAATGGCCATCACTAAAAAGCAGTAATACCTGCTATGTTGTTATAGTTTAACACAAATATAGCTTAATAAATAAACAATGATCGTTATTTACCACATATAGCCTTTTATTTGGAACTTAGGAACATGATTGGAGACAAGAAACTGCTGGAACAATCCGAAGCTTAGTTAAGCACCGTTCAGCAGACTCATGAGTATCTTTTTGAACTTTCTGATTATTTCTACTAGAAAAAAATCTGCGATTTTAACTCTTTCATCTTGACTGTTAGGGGCGTTATGGCCTCTTTGATGTTGAATTCCACATTGGATGCCTTGATCATCTTTACGATCATTGATTGGCGCTGAACATTTGCAATTATACGGCTTCATGGATTGGTGAAACGTGGTATTTTTTTGATGGCGAGGGAAACATGATTATATGGCCTCTATTTTTGTGTGCGTACTATTTTGCTGGAATGCATTTTGTATATTGCTTCTTAGAGTTGTATTCTATATTTTTGTTGTGTTTTCCTTTCTGATATCGTTTTTCTTGGTCCTCGGTTGCTGAATACAAGTTCAGACGATTTGCCTCTATGGGGTATGTATTCTTTTCTTTTTGTCTTTGTTTGTATTTAATCTTTTGTTTTATACCTTCGGGTAATAAAATAGACTTTGCACCCGTGTACCCTTTTCTCATTTTGGTCACCAAACTTTAGATTTTATCTAATTAGTCCTTTAACCATGTTGTCGTTCTTTTGATAACGGAAAAAAGCGTGTCACATTGAAAACTGAAAGTTTCCAACTTTGGTCCCTAAAAGGCTTTCCCTTTCAACACTATAGCTGGTCGATGCCACATGTTGTTTTCCAGAATGTGGACGATAGTTATTAATTGTCTCACATTGATTTAAAATCAATTGTTTATGGACCCAAAAATAAATAAAGTTTAATGGACAAAATGAGAACTGTGTGATACTTTCAGGTTCCAAATTGTACCATTGTCTTTGAATTGTATTTTGTTCAGATGGTTAATTTATGCCCTCGTGCTTTAATGCATCATCTTACCATTGGTGTATGTAGGTTTTGTTGGTGAGCTCCATCCTGACAAGAATAGTGATAACAAGAAGCATGTGTTGTACACACACAAGAACATTATTGTTAAGTACAACAAGAATCAGGTCCTAGATTGTGAACCATGTGGATTTTGTTAATGGCTTCCGGATATCCCTGCTGTATTTGATTATTTCCTTTTGAGCAGATCATTCATGTTAATCTCACTCAAGAGAGCCCGAAACCGTTGGAAGTGGGGGTAACAATAGACATGACATATTCTGTCAAATGGATTGAAACTGATGTGACTTTTGCTCGTCGCTTCAATGTTTACCTGGATTACCCTTTCTTTGAGCATCAGGTAAATGTTGTCCGTGTGTGACATTCTCCTCCCCTCCATCCCTTTGCATTCTCTACGGTAAAATAGTGGTTACTATTTGCCTGTTGAAAGAAGGTGGAATAGTGGATGCCATTTCCCTGTTAATTGTTTCTTCAATTTGCATGCTCATTTTTAATCTCCAACTGTTGCATTTGTAGCACTAAATTTAGGTTGAGTGTGTCCAAGTTAGGGGATTTGTACTTTTAGTCGGTTTTATGGTACTTCTGAATAGTTTTCAAGAACTTAATTGAGATTCTATTGTGTAATGCAGATACATTGGTTCTCCATTTTTAATTCATTCATGATGGTCATCTTTCTCACTGGTCTGGTGTCAATGATACTAATGCGAACTCTTAGAAATGACTACGCAAAATATGCTCGGGATGATGATGATTTTGAGATTTTGGTAATGCTTTCGAAACAATGTGTGCTTTTGTTCCATCTGCACGTTTCTGTATCTTTGTTGTGTTGTTTTCTGCTTAGAATTGCTGTGTTTTTTTGGGCATGGGCCTATACATTTTCCATGGAATAGAGATGTTGACATTTTATGGCAACCCATAATCTGTTGACAGTTTGGTGACCTGATCTTCAGGAAAGAGATGTGAATGAGGAGTCCGGTTGGAAGCTTGTCCATGGGGATGTTTTTCGGCCTCCTCGCAATCTAGTTATACTTTCTGCTGTTGTTGGGACAGGTGCTCAGCTGGCGTTGCTTGTTCTCCTTGTCATTTTGGTTGCAATTGTTGGTACCTTGTACATTGGGTATGTTGACAATCATTTAAGAAGCTTTCAACATGTTTGTCATCAAGCGATGAGTCATTATTGTCGGTTGTCTTATTGGAATTAATAGTTGCAATCTCGCACGTTGATAGAAGAGGTTGAATTCTGTTGGTTGCCTTATCGGATACAGATTATGTATTTGATCCCCTTCATTTTGGCTTCATATTGGTACTTATTTGGCTTATCTGCTTTAGGAGAGGAGCAATAGTCACAACCTTCATACTTTGTTATGCTTTGACATCCTTTATATCGGGTTACGTGAGCGGTGGAATGTATTCACGCCACGGAGGTATGCTCAATATCCAGCTAGTGCTTATCATTGAAATATAGAGATGCTCTTCATATGATTTTGCTACATTATATATGCTCTCTTTTTTTTCAGGTAAAAACTGGATAAAATCAATGGTTCTCACAGCATCACTTTTCCCGTTTATGTGCTTTGGGATTGGTTTCGTTTTGAACACAATTGCTATATTCTATGGATCGCTAGCTGCTATTCCTTTTGGTTCGATGGTGGTTGTTTTCCTTATTTGGGTTTTCATCTCTTTTCCCCTTGCACTTCTTGGTACCGTTGTGGGAAAAAACTGTAGTGGCGCCCCAAACAATCCATGCCGCGTGAAGACCATTCCTCGTCCAATCCCAGAGAAGAAATGGTATCTTACTCCACTTGTAGTTTCTTTGATGGGAGGACTACTACCCTTTGGCAGCATATTCATTGAGATGTATTTTGTTTTCACATCGTTCTGGAATTACAAGGTAAATGTGACATCATTCTCATGTCTTTCATACAAATGGTTGGGTGTTTTTGACCTCATAAACAATTAAAATGCTAAGACCCAGGAAACACCTTTATGATTTACAAGAAGTTTCTGACTTCTGTAGTTTGTTTGTACTCTACCTGGTGATGTAGGAGTTGATAATGTCACAATTGTGAATTTTTTTAGGGGAGCATGAACAATTCTGTGCTACTTCTGTACCCCACAATTTCATTTTCTACATATCTGGAGTCAAAATATTGTCATCTATTATACAAAATACATTGGTGTGGGTCTCATATTTTTCACACATATTTTCTCTGCATATTTTTCATACATATTATTTACCGTTGGATTAGTTTTGGAGCAATCAAATGGATGAATAAGATTTGTTCTCACTTTCCTCCCACACTTTGCCACTCCCCCTTGGTCCCCTCTCTCTTTCATATACATATATATATATTTAAAAATAAAAATAGTATAAATGTTTTAACTAAATTTAAAAAAATAATTAAAATGTGAAACATTTTAAAAATTTTAAACATAAAAAACAGTTTAAAAAAATAAAAATTCTTGTTTAAAAAATAGTTCTCTTTTTTAGTTTTCTACAAAAACTATTTTGATTCTATTTTTTCTTTAACTACATAAATGTTTGATTTTTATAATTGAATTTAAATGAGTAAAAAATTGAATTGTTTTACTCAATTTTGATTATTTTTAGTTTTTTACAAAATTTTTTATACTGAAAACACGGATCGAGTGTCGTCATTCGTCATGAGTGCCGAAGACACTCCAAAATGCCGAAAGCACTACTAACACCTGAACTTTCATCGTATCCTTATGTATTGTATTGCGTTTTCTATTTTGTCGCCACTCATGCCAAAGGCAAGAATCAGTGTTGAATGCACTACTAATATCCGAAGTTTTGTCGTACTCTTAGGTATTGTGTTGCGCTTTTTATTCTGTCTATTACTAGTGTTATATGGTACAAAGTATTGGGCCACTAAGAAACAACATGTGAATAAAATGACTGTAGCTGAAATAAGAATGTTAAGATGTATGTGGTAAAATTTTGTGAGATAGAACTAAAAATGAAAACTTTTGTGATATGGTATGGGTAGCGTCACTAGAAACTAAGATAAGAAAAAATATATTAAGGTGATTTGCATCGTAGATCCGTTGATGCTTTTGTTAGGAGGAGTGATAGAGTTACGATAAATGGTAGACTAAGGGAGACGTAAACCTAAATTGATTTTAGTGGCGGTAGTTTACAAGATTTAAGTTTATTAAATATAACAGAACACGATGCACGCGACAGAGCACATTAGAAAAAAAGATTCATGTAGCCGATCTCAATTAATTGAGACTAAGGCTCAATTTGGTTTGGTTTGGTTATGGAGTCAAAGATATTATCTACATTGAAGTCACTTCAAAACAACATTCTTTAATACTCAGTTATAAAAAAGCAAAATGGTATTATTGCATGAAATAATCTTTGAAGATCAATTTAAGGTACACTGAATAATGTGACAGCTCCCACCGACCCTTTCAGTAATGCTGCCCTAATTCAGCTCTGTTCCAATGGACCCCCCCTCCCCCTCCTTCAACAAAAAAAAGAAAAGAAAAGAAAGAATATTTATGTAAATGAAAAAGATCCTTAAAAAGTTGCTTGGTCATTGTTTATTGACTTTTTTATTTTTATACTTGACAGGTGTACTATGTTTATGGATTTATGCTGCTGGTTTTTGTGATCCTCTTAATTGTTACGGTTTGCGTTACAATTGTTGGGGCCTATTTCTTGCTAAATGCTGAGAACTATCACTGGCATTGGACTTCATTTTTCTCTGCTGCCTCAACAGCATTCTATGTGTACTTGTATTCGATATATTTCTACTCTGTGAAGACCAAGATGTCAGGCTTCTTCCAGACCAGCTTCTATTTTGGATACACTCTCATGTTTTGCCTTGGTTTAGGACTTCTCTGTGGTGAGTTGAACTGCTTACATACTAAATTTTGCATTACTGCACTGTTGCTTCAAATTAAAAAAGGAAACTCAATTTCAACTGTCCCAAAGCCTTTTCATTTTGCTGCAAGTTTCTATGGAACAGTGATAATTCTAGTAAGGGATTATGGTATTTGATTTGTTGTCTATTTCAAATCCTTTCAGAAAAGAACTCTGAAGATCTAATTTTTTGCTTGATGCTTAGTGGCATTAGTTGTCGACTATATAGTATGGACACGGACACCGGACACGACAATTCTAAAAAATGGGCATGCGGACATGGCAGGGGACATGCCATGCGTATATATTGCAATTTGTAAGGACAAGTATCAACATTATTTAAGTATAAGATTTAAAAAAACTTTATCATTAGCACCCCCGAAAAATTATAAGTATTGTATATTCATTTTAACACTTTATCCCATATTTTTTGACTAATATCATTAGCACCCCTGAAAAAATTAAAAAAACTTGCACAAGCAACCCCGCCATTCAGTATAAGATTTTAGGTTTTGGAACGACTTATTTAAAAAGTAAAAATGATAACTCGTATTTTTTTAATCTTTATTCTATTTTTTCGCTTTGTTAGTTTTGAGCATTATATTCAAGGATTATTGATCCTTGATGAAAAAAATCAGAAACTAAAAATTATGATTAGAACTTTAAAAAAATCCAGTAAAAACAAAATTAATTTAAAAAAATCAGCCTAATTTGAATTATTTTGTCTTTAGTGGTTTTTTTAAAGTTTTGGTACTTTTTAAAAATTTCTTGTCAAGTCGAACCAATAATCCACGAAAATAAACC
>NMUG010009945.1:0-11105 GCA_002855965.1 Monotropa hypopitys | reverse complement strand
ACACTCTTCATGGTCCAATACGCAATGGGGTCGCTCTCCGAATCCAAAAATAACACTCCTCTCACTCCTCCTGCAAAGAAATTGGTAAGTTACCTTTATAACTCGAGTGATGAGGAGTTAGAGGTAGATTACGGTGGTAGTGAAAATGTGATTATTGCTTGCCTTTTAGCCATGGAACCTTATTTGCCTAGTATTCCCCAAGAGACTTTTTAGAGTTCCCTTATTGTACCCATTTCCATTGATTCTCTTGGGGAATCCGCTTTTAGGGATGAGCTTTCACCTTCCGTTGCATACGTGTCCCCCACTCTTTGTGCACTTCTACTACCACCTCCTGTGCTTTCTTTAGATTATATTGATTTCCTTGATGTTGACCGACTCCTATTGAGTCGTGTTCCACGTTCTATCTATATGGTCCAGGCCTTGGAAATCAATTTCATTCGTAGTGGTAGGGTGGTTGATCGTTTCTTGTTTAAGTGCCGCCAAGCCCTCTTATACTCCAAGTATCTATTCATTTGGCTTGGGTGGCTACAATATGTTAGGAAGGAGGTGAGCGTATTCACCCCAGGGAGGCCCTCATGTCAATGCGATCCTCCAATTTGGAGGGTCGCTTTCTCAGTTGTTACCCAATCTCTCTGTTATAGTCTCTTTTTCTTTTCGTTTTCTTTATTTCCATTTCTTTTGTTTCTTACACCTTTTTTTTAAATATAAGAAACAAATTAAATAATGTCTAGGAGACAATAAATCCTTGGAGGTTGAGATACCTCTAGTGTTTTCCGTGCCCGAACGGCTATAGATGGTCTGATATAGCTGCCTATTATTCTAGCTTTAGTAGTGTATTATCTTGGATTACCCCAACAAAGTAGGGATGGAAGTGAAAGCCGATTGGGGTGTTTCTCCAAAAATTGAGAGGCATCACCTGTTAAGTAGCGACCTACTCTGAACTTCCGAGATACTTCCTTCTCTAGTACACTATTTAAGTAAGAATAGCGAGAACAAAAGTACTACTCTTGGAAAGTCGCGTGAGAACTCGTACTATTTTTAAATAAAATCAGTGTTTGCATGCTTGGCTACCATTAGCAAGCAATTTTGGCCTTGTAGCTTGTATTGGCTTGTTAGTCTTTGCAGGGTTCTTTGTTTTATCTTGGAGTTGTATGGGCATTGTCATTTGCCTCTCTTCCCTTCTTTTTACTGTCTTTTGCACTGAGGACATTGCACCATTTAAGTTGGGGGGAGTGACACATGTTTCGCATGCTTGTGCCATATCTTTTGATTATTTTATTTGCTTGTTAGTCCCATTTTAGAGTCTTAAAATTTTTTAAAAATTTTGAATCGACGATCTAGTATAGACGCCTGCCTTTATTTTCCCCTTTGAGGCAAGGAGAAAAGTATATCTCGTGTCATCCACGTGACGAATTCGAAGTATAGATAGCGAGTTACTTTTACATAGATTTTGTGATTTTGTGAGTTTTTAACTCTATGATATGAGTAGGAAGTTGTTAATCCTTTTTAAGGACTTGTAGGTGGCATCTTAGTTCATTTTGTTAGTATTTTGCAAGAACTTGTTTTGGTACTAGTTTCTAACCTTATTGCACTTCACGTAAATAATAGGCTTGAGTCGCTTGTGAGTCATATCTCGAATGTCTAGAACGCTAGTTTAGTAGAGACTTATGCCCAAGTGAGCTTAGTGCCTTATCTTTCCTTGGAGTGGTATCAAATGAACTCTAGTTGTCACGAAAACAAAATATTACTCGTTGTCGATCTCATTATCCTTCAGTTAGCATTGGGAATTCACTATCATCGTTATATCTTTTGGGTTGGCATGCACGGTTGTTGTTGGCCTTAGGAAAGGATTATAGGCATTCTTTGATCATTGGTGTCGGTTCGTTCCTTCTTGCATATTACCCCTTGCTAGCCCACTTGAGCCCCCTTACATGAACCATTTTCTTGATTGAGCCATACAATTCCATATTTTGCTTGAGAGTGGCTAAAAATCATGTTTAAGATGTATTTGGTGTTATAAGGTGGTTTATGTTTTGTACTCATTGTTGGTGTACTCTTTCCCTAGAAAAATCATGTAAAAATTCCAAATTTAGAAACCAAACAAGTTGGGGAGTCACCTATTCAATTGAAAAGAAGAAACATTTTGTTTTTTATATCTTGGGATGTATTGGTGGTTGAGGAAAATAAAAAAATTGAATATGGCATAGTTGAAAAGTAAAAGAATTGGAGGTGTGAATTAGTTTGAGAGGACCCGTTTATTGATTTGCCATCTATCATTTGTATATGCCTATTCTTAAGCATCAAAAGAAACCCTTAGCCCAACACGTATCCGATACGTGTCTGATATGTGTCTGATACATTCCCTTACCTTACATATTACCGGAAAGACCTATTTGATCCTATTGGTCAACAACCATTTGTGGCATGTTGATTTAGACACAATGTTTCCTTTGCTATGCATTTCTAGTCATGAGATCGTATCCACTCATAAAGAGCTTCTTTTGTGTCACAATGTGCGGAATGTTTTGTTTTCATATACACATATCGTTCGCTCGCACATATGAGAGTTTGAGTATGCACCCATGTTTCGATAATCTTACTTTGTTGAGTGTATAACACAGTGCGATTTGAAGTCGTGACTCGGTCTGGATAGACTTTTGGGTTGTGTCTCACTCGCGACGAAAGGCCTTGCACACACACATTAGATATTGGTGCCATGACTTGTTTTTGCATTTGCTGCTTAGTGAACTTAGTTTGCCCGTATTTCCTTTTAAGCATCCATTTTCTTTCTTATTGTTTGGAGTTTTGACTTGCATGCTTGTTGGCCATGCAAAAGTAGCTTACTTTGTTTTGTGGGTAGTTAATTGCTAAAAACCCTCTCGAGTCCCGACTCGTACTACAAGGGATGCCCGGGGGTTCAAAGGACCTATCCCTTCACTTTCCCCATTGTTAATTAGATCGAGTCATAGTGTGAGTTTGCTCGGGACTAGCAAACGATAAGTTGGGGTGTGTGATAGATACACTATTTTGTATTTTCGGTGTGTCTATTCCTTCCTCTTTTGTTTTATTTATTTATTTATTTTCATTTAGTTCATATTTATGTTTGTCTTGTTTTGTAGTTCTTATTTGTATTTCAGGTTACATTGTGATCCCCGGATGCGTCCAGAAGCCCATGAGACCTCCTGAGCCTTGATGGAGAGCCAAAGGAGCATCAAAGCAACAAATCCCAATCAGTGGCCTACTGTATATTATACAAGACACTAGTGTACCGGTACACCAACATTCTGTCCTCTAGTGGATTGAAGGCAAAATGGCTCATAATCGATCAGAAAGTTCATGTACCAGTATGCCATGACCCCGTATCGATACAGTATGATTTTTACTGGGGTTTTGGCCCTTATTAAGGGTGCTTTTGGTATTTTAGGTAGGGGATACATATATGTTTGTATAGTTCGATTTTGAGATATTAGATTTAGGTTTTGTATGGGTTAGGGTTTGGAGGAGGTGAGAGCTTCTCCCTCTACCTCCCTCCATCTTCTCTCTTCTCTATTTTTATTTCCATGGAGTTTTGGAAGGTTTGCCGAGCTTTGATGACATAAGGCTCTCCTCTCTCTCTCTCTCTCTCTCTCCATTTATGTACTTATTTTATGCACTTATGTTTTAATAAATTTGTATTTCATTTTCAATGTGTGTTTTGTTTGAGTTTTATTGCATTAGTAGTTGTAGTGTAGTGTTAATGGAGGGATAACCTCCTTGGTTTGGCCATGGGGTGGCTAGCAACCCAAGCCTTGACTTGTGTTTGAATGCTCCGAATTTAGGCTAAATTCTAGTGGTCTAGAGTGTATCAAGTTCAGTCCTAAGGTCTAAGCCAAGAGGTGTTAATCACTTTGATGCATCGTCGACATGAATAATGACATGACGCATGCTTGGTACAATGTCCCGCTAGGTGTTCGACAAAATGCCTAAGTGAATGAATTCACCTAAAAACCACCCAATTGATATAGAATTGTAGTCTTGAGATAGCATAGAGGTTAGGAACATGTGGTTCTCACCTCGGGTACAACCAAGGGTTGTCAATCTCCTAGACGGTTTGTGCCATGTACACTATGTGCTTTGAGCATGTCGCCCGATGAGTGTAAGTCATCATAGAGAACTGAATTCTAATCCCCGTGTCATCTCTTGACCCGTGACTTATGCTTGTGAGTCAAACATCCCGTGGGAGATCCTATGTCGTGATCCCTCTTTCGTATCGTCATGGGATTGGAGTTGTCAACCATGGCTTAGGCTAGGTGTTAGAATCCTCATAGCCATTCCACTTAGTTTATTTAGTTCTCATGTTTTCTTTTCATGCTTTAGTTTTCTTAAGTTTTATAAAACAAAACAAGAGGCTAGCATCATACTGCCTCTACTGCAAAACTAAACTTCTATATCAAGCAATTACCTTCAACTCTGACATTTCCTTGTGGACTGACCTCAGACTTATTCAATTTGCTTGTAGAGTGTTTCTTTTCTGTGTTTATAAATTATTAATGTTTGTTTATCTTTTACGGTTATCAATGATACGGAATAGTCTACCAATAGGGAGCTCCTCCCCAATCAATAAATACCTCTCCTCATCAGTCTCGTGGGCGGGAACCCTTCTTAGATTCTCGACCACATGGGCGGAGGAGTCCACTCTGACATTCTCTAAAACAGACTAGTCTGAAACTTAAATAGACTTTACCTGCTCGGCGTTGGGGCTGGTCTTGATGGAAGCCATGAAGCAATGTCTCGTTGACTTCTGGTTTCCCCTGATGCTTTTGATACCCTTGGGCCCTATGAATTTGATGATCTGATGGTAGGTGGATGGGATAGTCCCCATTTGGTGCATTCATGTACGCCCAATGATGGCATTGTAGGCTAATGACATATCCACTACCAAAAACTCCGTGTCCATGATTACCCTCCATGCCCGCACTGGATGTGTGATGACTCCCAGAGGCCAGACAATTTCTGCAGTGAAGCCGATTAGTGGTATTTGCGTGGACTTGAAATCGGCTTGAGCGATTCTCATCCTTTTGAATGCCTGGAATACAAGATCTCACTGGAGCTGCCCTAGTCCACCAAGACTCTCTCTATGTTATACCGATTGATGTTTAGAGTGATCACATGGTGCTCGTGGCCTTCTTTTCGTATTTGAGCACGAGACTCGTTTTTGTAGATCGACTCATTGGCTCCATGCATCATACTGATGGTTCCCACTAGAGGCATGTCCTCATCCAAAGAGTCGCCACACCTTTCCACCCTTCTAGGCTTGGTCTTCTATTCGCGTGTCTGGGCGATGTACGATTTCAAACGTCTAGCCTCTATGAGTTCCTCCAGTAATTGCTTATACATGTGGCATTGCTCCGTCATGTGGCCGAACTCCCGGTGGTAGTTGCATTTAAGTCCCGTGGCCTCCAATTCATCCTGGTTTTCCCTACTTGGAAGGTCATCTCTAGAAAGGCTCGTCCTTGTGGAGGTGGACCATTCTGAATATGAGAGTGTTTGCCTTGTAGGCCTTTGGGCCTACTCTCTGTATTCTAAGTGTGTTCTGTAGTACGACCTCATCTCCCTTTCCTTTTGCGGGATAAGTTTGCTGTGACACCTTTCTCTTTCTATTCCTCTTCTTTCCAGCAGTGTCCATCATATGGGTCCGGTGGGATCTATGGACGTTGAGACCTACTTCATGGAAAGTCTCCTCCTCCAATTTAGCGTGATGTTCCACCCACTCCATCAGTTCGGGGAACGTTTCTACTGGGTTCAGGGTTAGGGATTCCCTCAGTTTCTTACCAAAGGAAAGCCCAAGCCTGAATATCGATATGACATGCTTCTCGGTACAGTCCTCGACTTCATTGTAGGTGTCCACGTACTATCCGGTGTACACCCCAAGTCTCTCGTCAGATCATTTTCCCAATGACGTCAGAGAATCAAAGTGCTTTGGTGCAGCACGTCTGGTTATGAACATACCCACAAATGTCTCAGCTAATTGTTCCCAGCTACAGATCAACCGTGATGCCAACTTGTGGTACCAGTTGAGCGATGTTCGACCCAGATTTCATGCAAACATCTTGCAATAGAGGCTCTCGTCTCCATCATGCAGATTTAAAGCCTGCTGATAATCCTTCAAATGGGCCACCGGGTCTGCCCTCCCGTCGTACTTCTGGAAGATGGGAAGGCTGAATCCCCCAGGGATTTGGTAGCTGTTGATTTCCCTGGAAAGTGAGGTGGAGGTAATCTGTTGGATAGCTCACTTTCCAGTCTCTTGGACTGTTTCCCAGCCTTTAAGATGCTCATTGAGCCATACTCTCATGTCTTCGATGTTGGCCGGTACGGAGTTGTTCGGCTCTGCATGTGGTGGTCTTTCCACGCATTTATCCCGCACGGGGACCGTAGGACGGAGCTGATCCCTGAGATCCCGCTCAGAATTTACAGAGTGCTCCTGGCGCGCACCTTTGACACGGATGTGGGTCCTAATGTTGTGCTCGCTGGGCTGAGGGAGATTCCTGACAACCTTCCGACACTCCCAGTAGTTGGATGGATCTCTCCTCTCTCTGTCTTGTTGCTGGATTCTCCCTTGGCCCTCCGGTGCCACCCTCTGATTTTTAAAAACACACAGGTTGATCTTGCGGTCCTGGCTCGTGTGAGGAGCCCCTAGGGGTTGCTACTGGTGGCCAACGAGGCCTTCCTTTTGTTGAGGCTATTTGGACAGCCTCACCATTTCTTTTTCCAAGAGCTTGATCTCCTAGTTCTGAGACCTGATAATCTCCACCAAATCCTCGTCTCTAATCAACCTGTATCTGGGTGGAGACTGAGAGTATTGCGAATTAGACCAACTGTCTCCTTCCTGGGAGTACTCCCCCTCCCTAATGTCAAAGTCCATATCTTTGGGATAGTCGTCTTGGGTCCTCTATAGGTCCCTAGCTCCTATATCAACGACTTTGGAAGTCTCCGCTAGGCTAGGAAAGCTTCCACGATTACCTTGGATGCGAGACTGGTCGCCGAAGTGGCTGGATGTCATGCCACACATGACTGACTTAATCTGCAATGCGAGATTATTGATGACGTGGCTTTCTGTATCAATAAATATACGACGGATGTCATTCTGCTTGCTAATGTCCAAGTAAATACGAATTTGGCAGATCTGGATTTAACCTGCCACAAATTCATTAACATAACAAATCTATTTTTGGATTGATTTATAGTGATCCATAACCCACAAAGATATGGCTCAAATCACATCCAAGACATAATTCTATTGTATTCTCGTATTTATTAAATTTCATCTGAGGTTACTGAAACGAGCGGTTTCGTCACTTATTCGTCATTGTTGGTTATACATAAAAGAGATCAGTTTCAACAAATTGATTATGGCAGGTAGTAAAGTTTGTACAACTCATGTCTACATTTATCGGAGGCTTTGTACATTTCCAGTCTTAAAATAGATTCGTCGCCTCCAAAAGATCTTGAATTGCACCGATATCTGTCTCTCAGAATAAGACGGTCTTGAACATACTGTCTTTGTAATACCACCAAAACATCCTTAGCAAAACTAAAGTGTACTCATCTCTCTCACTCAAGAAAGAAAATAGGGACCAAAGTGTTGCTAAAATTTTCTCTTCTGGTGTTTCATTCCTCTACACAACATCTTTTTATATACAAAAGAGAGGTTCTGGCATGAATGGATAGATTACAAATAGGCTGAACTGAAAAAGTCTTGAATACACATTAAAAACTAATATACTGTTAGAAATTATTGGGTGTGAATGGTTGGCTTTGGAGAGTCCCAAGGGGAAATCAACCATCATTGGGAAGACCAACCCGAATTTAGAGAGAGGGAATCCATCATCCTTGTTTTGGGGGGAATATTCTTCCAACACCTTTTCCCCAAATTATGACAGGCTACCCTCTTCTCCTTGCATTGCTACTCTATATAATCTCATGTTCTGGAGGAGTTCAAAGGCACAAGAAATCACAGCAACCCAAGAGCTCAGCCATACATTCTGCCATTTTCGTTTTTGAAGTGAGAGAGCCGAGCATAGAATAAGTTCGCCAAGGCTGTCCTTGTTGTGTTCCAAGGGCAGTGGTCAAGTACCGTCTTATCCTGGGAGACAAACACCGACGACACCTTGACACCCCTGGAGGCGGCGAATCGGTTTTAAGGACAAGCATTGCTCGATTCGGTTTGCACTTCCATTTTTGTATTTTATTTCTGTAATTTATTCTAGTTGTATTGTACTTTGATTATCAATGAAATTGTTTTTTGGATATCGATCGCATATATTTTTCCTAACATATACATGAATGCAGTTTTTCAATGCACAAAACTGAAGAGGCAGTTGTGAAAACCTAAAAGGCAGACTTTTGGTTGTTCCATTGGACCCTCCATCTACCACATTCAATTACTAAACCTACAATTTACAACAATTCCAACATGCATGGATTTGGCAAAACATTTGACGCCGATTACAAAGTGGACTCTGTGAGAGAGCACCACAGATAATTCTTGCATAGGATAGGTAATTTTTGGCCTTAAACCTTCCCTTGTGAAAATCCATCAGATTTGCTAGCTGACTAGTGAACATGATATATTGAATTGTTCTGTCGTTTTGTATAAATTGAGTCAATAAACTTAACACAGTAACTTCTCCTAACATAGTTCAGTTCTCCATGTTGGGTTAATTTTGGCCATGAAACCCTCGTCTGGTTGTGCAAGTATTTTTTCGATAATTTTTCCTTTTATAAATTCCTCATTAATGACTTCACTTCATACTTACATAGGTGACCTCTTATCAATTAGTATTTAAGAATATTTTACTTGGCTCACCAATGCATAAGAGTCGTTAAAAGCATAAGGTTAATCTTACACACATCAATGTCACACCATAGGAATGGGTTAGAGAGTTATTCTCCTCAGTGATCAAACTCTATCGACATATAATTCGGTTCTCCCATTAAACCTAAATCTTGGTATCTCCAGTCAACTAGGTTGGATTTCCATCACTGTAGCTTTTAGTATCATAGGCTTTAGAACCATTTCCGTCGATGCTTTATCAACTACTTCTCTATTTAACCATTTGTGTAGCGGATCTGTAATATTGTTTTTTGGTTTCACATAATCAATCATAACAATCCAATTTGAGAGTAATTGTCTAATGGTATTATGCCTTCAATGTATATGTCTCGAATTACCAATATACATATTACTTTGTACTCGTCTAATTGTTGATTGACTGTCACAATAGATACATATTAAGGAAACTATCTTTATATCTATTTGATGTATTTCCAAATAGCGCAAAGCCGCAATTGCAATTATCATCCAGATAGATGTCATTCTCGTAACAAGAGAATGTGTATCAAAGTAATCAAGACCTTCTTTATGCTTGTATCCTTTGGTAACAAGTCTGACCTTATACTTATCTATTAAACTATATGTTTTCATCTTTCTTTTACCGCTCCACTTGTAGCCAAGAGGCTTACATCTTGGAGAAAAATCCACCAGTTTCCATGTATGATTTTGCAGAATGGAGTCAATTTTACTCTTGATTACTTCTTTCCACATTGGTCCTTCTGGAAAGCTTACATTATCCTTGAAGTTCCAAGGTTCACTTTCCATCAAATATGTTAGAAAAATGTGTACCAAAAGAAGTTGAGGTTCTTGCCCTTTTATTACGTCTAGGCTCAAGATCTTATTCTTGATCTTGACTGCTTTCATCAATAGTCTCTAGAGTACATTTTACCGAGCTCGATTCTCTGATGCATCTATAAATAAATACATATTCAAAGAATATTGCATTTCTAGATTCTATTATCGTATTCTTATGTTCATGCACCAAGAATCGATATGCACTACTATTGTGTACATAACCAATGAACACACAATGCATGATTTTAGGACATATGTAGGTAATGCGACTATAACAACTCGGATTTTGAAACCATTTTTTGAAATATAAATAAGGAGAGAAAAGAAGGCATCAGGACAGAAATTATCTACCATCAATAATATCCCAGTAAACAATAAATGAAAGTCTAGCATGAGAACATACATTCACACTCTATAAGATGATCTCCAAAGCTTTACAAAATTATTACAACGGGATAACCAGGTTCTAAGAAAATAAAGGAAAAGAAATACAATGAATCACAGGAAAGCAACCTATCTACTAGCAAAATGATGCCAAGCTCCAGGGTCATCCAAGAGCCTCCAAGTCCAGCTCCAATCAAGAATGGATCTGGTACTAAAAAATAGAGGGTTAGGCAAAAGCCTAGTAGAGATGATCTAAATCTAAATATCTCTAAAATTGGGACAAGAGATGCGAGTGCAAGATAAATAAAAGTATGCATGCAATGAGGACCATATTCATTTACAAAACCATTTAACTCAAAGCCATTCTCTTACTTACTCAAATCCAACGTGTGATATTTTCCCAAAATACTTAACTTTGACGAAATTAAAAGAGTTAAGTCAACACATATTTTAATACTTTCCAAATGCTCAACTTTGACAAAATCAAAGGAGGTAAGACCAATAAATTCCAAACATTTCCAAAACACTCAACTTTGACGGAATCAAAGGAGATAAATTCATAAGTCGCCATTCCCTCCATATTGACGATGTCAATAGAGTACCACGAATTTCCATATCCTCCACATTGACGATGTCAATAGAGTATTAGGTATTTTCATATCCTCCACATTAACGATGTCAATAGAGTACCAGGTATCTCAATATCCTCCACATTGATGATGTCAATAGAGTACCAAGAATTTTCATATCTTCCACATGATGATGTCAATAGAGTACCAGACGTCAATCTTGACGAATTCAAGGGACTAATACAACTAATATCATTATCAAGATTTTATTCAATAGATTAGGGCATCCATCCTCCTAATCTTACTAATTTAACCAAAACATCATTTTCAAAAATCGATTTTGATGTAGGACAAGGATCTATAGGTTCCTTCAGTAGAGATGCCGAGCAGACCTCAACTTCAGCCGAGCATCCTACCTCTCCTTTTTACCAAGCCGCACAGCCTACATTCCCCGCCGAGCGGCCTTCCCGCACTCCAGATGCCCG
>NMUG010009944.1:0-11108 GCA_002855965.1 Monotropa hypopitys | reverse complement strand
CCCTAAAAGAATTCCATTTTCAGACTGGGAACTAAACTTTTATTGATTGTTTCATAATACATGTGAAGACTCCTAATACTGGTCCGGAACACTCCCAATAATGGACTAGTGATTAAAATTAAAAAAACTCACCCAATAATGGCCCAAAGCAATACACTTAGAATTTTTTTAAAAAATTTGTTAGTGTTAGTACTTCCGTAGATTCTTCGCATTCTATAGTCTTGGGATCTTCTGGCCATCTAGGTCTTCAAGTCGATAGGATCCTGAACCAATGATATCCATCATCCAATACGGTCCTTCCCAATTAGGATCGAGCTTTTGCTTCCTGTGAGCTCCAACAGCTCTCCGGAGGACAAGGTCGTCCGACTTAAATGTTTGTATCCGGACTATCCGTTTGCAACTCTGGGCCAACCCCCGTTGGTACGTTGCTAACTTGATCCGGGCTCCATCTCTCCTTTCTTTTGCCAGATCAAGGTCTTTGGACATAATTTGGTTATTTTGCTCCGGGTCAAAGTGCTCAGTCCGGATAGTGGGTAATCAGACCTCCAAAGGCATGACGGCCTTCATTCCGAAAGCTAGGGAGAACGGTGTTGGCCCGGTACGACGTCTGGATGTGATCCGGTAAGCCCATAGTACGTGGTAGAGTCGCCCGACCCACATTCCCCGAGCTGCAATCAATCTCTTTTTGATCCTGGACTCTACCGTCTTGCTAGATGCCTCAACTTGACCGTTGCTTTGAGGGTAGTGAGGTGTTGAGTTAAAGAACCTGATTTCATACTCCGTGCAAAAATTTGTAAACAAACTCCCAACAGACTGTGTTCCATTGTCTGAAACAAAAGCATATGGAATCCCAAACCGGGTGACAATGCTACGCCAGACGAAGCGCTGCATTTGATGCATGTGTGTTCAATAATGACCAGTGGTTCAGCCTCAACCCATTTTGTGAAATAGTCTATGGCCGTGATCAGGTACTTAAATCCTCCCGGAGCAACATGAAGTTTGCCCACAATGTCCAGTCCCCATTGTGCAAATGGCAAAGGACTGGACATGCACTGGAGGTCTACGACCGGTTGGTGGATAACTGGAGCATACCTCTCACAACTATCACATTTCTGGACCAAATTCCTTGCATTTGAATGCATAGTATGCCAATAATACCTTTGCATGATGGTCCTGTGGGCCAAGGACCTTCCTCCGGAATGACATCTATAGCTTCTGGCATGAATCTTGTGTAAGACGGTGCGGACCATGCTAAGGTGTACACAATAAAGGTATGATTCAGAGATGGGTCTTTTGTAAAGCTTGTGCTCCGGTGAGAGCCCACACTGGGTTGCCTTGTGTTCAATCCAATGTGCGCGTCATTTATCGACTGGTAGGACGTTGTATTTGAGAAATGCCATGATAGGGTCCATCCAGCTGGGCCCTAAGTTAATATTCGCGATCTCCCTTTCTTCCTCCGACTCTATGCTTAGCCATTGGAGTGTACCGACCATAATGGTCTGAGGAGTGTTAGAATCCGTAGTTGAGTCAAGCCCATCCAATGCATCGATATGTGCATTGTTTTCCCGATTTACATGTTGCAAAGTGAATTTTGTGAAATTACCTACCAGTTCATTGGCTTGTCAGATGTACCGGCCCATCCTGTCGTCTCGTGCTTCGTATTCCCCGGATAGTTGATTGACTACCAGTTGTGAGTTGTTATAGATGATCACTTCCTTGGTGCCCATACCAATCGTTGTCCGAAGCCCGACCAGTAGTGCCTCGTACTTTGCCTCGTTGTTGGAGACCGAGAACTCAAATTGGATCGCGTGTTCATGAATTGTTCCACATGGGGATACAAATACCACCCCAGTTCTGGCGCCCCAATTAACTATTATCATGGAATGCCTGCAAAGGTTCGTCCGAGGAAAGTCGTCCATCCGGAAATGATTCCGGATCTGCCCCACCAGGTCTGGGCGAAAATTCTGCAACAAAATCAGCCAACACCTGGGCTATGATGGTGGTTCGGGGTTGGTATCGGATGTTGAAATTAGCTAGCTTCACTGTCCGCTGGAGATTCAATTAGATAGGACGGTCTTCCGGAGCACAGCTTTCAGAGGGTATTCGGACAGGACCACAATGCTGTGAGCCTGGAAGTACGGTGCCAACTTTCTCGATGATGAGACGAGAGCCAGAGCAAGCTTTTCTAATGGTAGATACCGGGTTTCAGTATTCAGTAGGATTTTGTTGGAGTAGTATGCCGGAGCATGGTATTGTCCGTCTTGCCGTACCAAGACCGAACTAATATAATGCTAAGAAACAACCAGGTAGATATACAACTCCTTATGCTCTCGAGGTGTGGTGAGCAGGGGCGCCTCAGTGAGGTATTGTTTCAGTTCGGTCAAGGCTTGGCCTGATCTTTCGGTCCACTGAAAGTTGTTTCGATTGCATTTCTTAATAATATCGAAGAAGGGGCAACACTTATCCAAGGATCGGCTAATGAACCAGTTTAGTGCTGCGGTCATCCCGGTAAGCTCCTGCACTTCTTTGATTGTACGAGGAGCCTGTAGGCTCTGGATTGATGTGATATGGTTTGGGTCTGCTTCAATGCCCCTCCGAGTGATGAGGTAACCAAGAAATCATTTGGAACCAACTCCAAAAGCACATTTCTCGACGTTTAGCTTGAGCTGGTGCTCCTTCAACACATCGAACACCCGTTGTAGATCGGCCAAGTGATTCCCCGCCTCCTTGCTTTTGACAACCATATCGTCAATATAGGCCTCCATAGTCCGGCCAATGAGACTCGAAACATAGTTGTGATCATTCGTTGATAGGTCGTTCTGGCATTCTTGAGCCCAAAGAGCATTACCTGGTAGCAGTACAGGCTCCTTGGAGGAATGATTGTCGTGTTTTTTGCGTCGGGAGGGTACATGACGATCTGGTGGTATCCCCGGTAGGCATCTATGAAGCTGAGTAGGGCAAGCTCAGCCATAGCGTCGACATGCTGGTCGATCCGGGGTAAAGGGAACAGATCCTTGGGGCATGCATTGTTTAGGTTCGTGTAGTCCATACACATCCGAAACTTCGCATTTTTCTTTTTCACCACTATCGTGTTGGTGAACCAGGTCGGGTACTGGACCTCCTAGATTGCCTTTGCTTCGAGAAGCCAGTCCACCCTTTCAATTACTGCCTCTGTATGAATTACCACTGAACAATAGGCTTTCTGCACTATCGGGAGACAGGATCAATATTGAGCCGGTGGAAAATGAGTTCCGGATTGACCCCATCATCTCGTAGGGGTCCACGCAAACACCTCAATGTTAGATTTCAAAAACAAGAGCATCTCTTCTTGCTCCGGTTTCGGTATGACCGACCCAATGAGAAAGAAGCGCTCGTTGTCTTTTTCGACCAGAACACAGATAAAGTCTTCTATCGCCTTTTCTGATGCTTCGGTACCAACATCTTCCAGTACCGAAGCATACATGGTCTCCATCCACTGGACTTGAGTCGGTGTAGTCTTGCTCTTTACAACCGCCATATAGCATTTTTTGAAATCCATATGATCCCCGTATATGTCCTCCTGCCCATTTTGGCCATTAAATCGTGCCACATGTAAGTAGGTGGAGGCGATTCCTTTCATACTGTGGAGCCAGTCCCGACCCAAGATAATATTGTATGGGCTCGGGACATCTACTGCCACAAATTCCATCTCCACCGTCCTGCTTCCTACTGTAACTGGTATGCAGACCCTACCAAGAGGCCATACCGAAGTAGAGTTGGAACAAACCAAAGGTACTTTGGAGGATGCTAGTTCATTGTGGGAAAAGCCCAGCTGTTTGAATAGTGAGTTATACACCACATCCGTCGAACTTCCCAGGTCAATGAGGATTCTTCGGACCAGGCAATTGTCGAGCCACAGACTCACGACCAGAGCGTCACTGTGAGGGAGCTGGACCCTTTCCAGGCCCTTCTCTGAGAAGGTGATCTGTCATTTCTTGGTCGGCTCCGGTCTTGGTCGCTTTGGTGCTGTCCCGATGTTCATCACCATCCATCCAGTCTATCCTGCCCGGATCTCTTCCTTTAACCTTTGCTCGACAGCCTCGTCCATTGCCTCGTGGATGATGCTGGTAGTACGTACCACCTCCTTGTTGTCCTGGAGTGGAGGAGGTGGAAGTCTGACTGCCGTCTTATCTTCATTGATGTACTCGTGGAGCCTCCTAGCTTCAACTTGTTCCTCCAGGAACGCCTTGAATACTTTGCACAAGGTTTTCAGGCGCCTCCTATCCCGGTGATAGGAGCACCACATCGAAGCATTCTTCCCCTGTGACTCCCCCATGATTTTGGGTGGATACCTGAAGAAGTCCTCCTTTTCTATTTCCAGGAGTAACTTGTAGATGGAAATTTTAAATACCATACGGTTTGTCGCGAACTCCTCCGATTGGGGAATCCTCTTTTCCTTGGTTTTGATGTTGCTGACCTGTTAGGGTGCGTTCTCGCTCATTGTTTCGGATTTGGGACCAATGCTGGTCTCGGCTCTGAGCTATTTGGTCTGAGCCTCCTCCAATCTGTAGTGTTTCTCTATTCGGGTCATGAGATCGTCCAGGTTCATAGGACTGGAGAGTGTGAGGTCTTCGAACAACGAGCTCCTAGGATCCAATCCCATTTTGAATGATACGATGACCGTACTAGGAGTGCAACCTTCGATCTCATTGGTAGACCTCCCAGTACCGTGCTGTATTTTCGGAGGGACTTACCCTTTCACATCCGAAGGGCTAAGAGCACATCCACTTCATTTCTTTGCTTGGTACTGGTGATGAATTGGGCCAAGAAGGCCCATGAGAGCTCCCAGAAGGACTTGATGGATTTCTCCGGTAGCTTGTCGAACCAGATCAAGCCCAGGTCTCCCAGACTGGAAGGGAAGACCTTGCAGAGGAATTCATCCTTTGTAACGTAAAGGGACATCATCTGTCGGAAGTGCACGATGTATACGTAGGTGTCGGAAGTTGGCTCATACTTCTTGAACTTTGGAGCAGTAAAGCAACGGGGTGGCCAGAATGAGTCTATGGCCGGATAGAAAGGAGATGATATCGGTTGGGCGTGGATCTGGTCTTCCCGGGATGAATTAGTCCGGTCTTCTCTCCTTCTTACGTCCAACCTTTCCCGGAGGTCATCATGGCGATTGATCTGGTCCCTATCATGTGACCTGTAATGAACCAAAGCATGCCGCTTGGATATTCTGTCATCGTTTTGGCCTTACTTTTTTCTTTCCTGTCTCTCGAATTGGCTTTCATGAGAGGCCATGTCGTTGCTGATCCAGTCCGTCTCCCAGCTTGCAGTAGAGCAGTTTACCGGATCAATACCATTACCAAGGCATTGAAAAGTCGAGGTCCAGTTAGCGTCCTGCTATCTCGGGGAGACCGAACTCTTGCCTTTTCTTTGCCTTTTTTCCTCCGCATCACGTGGACGGGTTTGGTCCCCCAATCTTTGCATCACCAGAGCATGTCGATGATGGTGCTCCCTCCTATTAGGGGAAGGGCTTCTGTGTCTAGAACACATTCTCCTTGACCGACCTATGTCTCGGGCTTCCCAGACTTGTAGCTCTGTCTTCAGCCGCAAAATATCTTCTTGGATGGCGAGGATAATATCATCCTTCTTGTCGATCCGGTTCACCAACGTACGGATGTATGCCCTTGAACCCTGATCTTTCAAGGATCTCTCCGGTGCGTTTATTCCCTCAGATCTGCTTTCAAGGATCTCTCTGGTGCATTCCTTCTAGTAGCATTGTGGGAGACGTCAGAAAAGCTACTGGATCGATCAGAATCAATGGAGTTGTTCGTGTATGCCTAGCGGAGTTGCCAATTGTGGGTTCTGAGGATCACGACCTAGAATGGAGCTCTAATTGGTTGATTCCGAGCTTGATTCTCGGATCCTGCAACCACAAACCACCGCTAGTGCTACTCGACCCCATCCGCCGGAAGGACACTCTGATGCCTATGTCAGGGAAGATCTGTAGCAAGAGGAAAAGACCAAAACAAAGCTGTAGGGGGTAGGTGTCATGTACCTTACCGTTTGGCATATGTAAGGTATTTATAGGCACCCTCCTACTCCAGATAAGGTAACCTTCCCGCTCCCATCCAGGATACCCGGCGTAATCTATGGGAGTGTCATGCTCCCGTAATACACGATCAACTACCGAGATATGCGTGATTCTCCGTGATCCTTGTTGTATTCGAAATGCTCCTCTGACCTTCTTGGCTCGGTCACGTACTCCATGCTCCGGCTGCCAATGGCTTTCAGACTATCATCCGCGGATGCTCATGCTTTTTGCCTATACATGCCATGGTCCGGAGACCACAATCCTCCGTACCAACGACTTGGTCCGTTATCTGTACTCCTGCTACGGGCCTACGGTCCATAGGGATGGCAACGGGGGCAATCGGGGCCAGATAGTACTATATCCATCCCCGTTCCCCAGACCCCATACCAGTATCTGTATCTGCCCCGTTCCCCGAATGGGTATTTTTTGCACATCCGTCCCCGCCCCGAATGGGGACTGGGGAATCCGAATGGGGATTCGGATATCCATTTAATGGGCTGGGGCTGGGTTTGGGCTGAGTAATTTTTCTATTTTGGTATTAGGATGGGTTGGGTTGGGTTTGGATTATAATAGGGTAGGATGGGTTGTGGGTGGGTTATGGGTTTGGGTATCGAATAGTTCGGGGAATGGGGGCAAAACGGGGAATGAGGGCAAAACGGGGAACGGGGCAGATTCAGTACGGGGATAGGTATATATCTGTATCTGCCCCGTCCCCGAATTTTTTAAGAAATGAATATCCAAATCTGCCCCATTCCCCAAAAAGTCTCCAAATTGCCGATCCATTCGGATCGGATAACAGATCGGATCAAATCGGATCGGACAAGATGCCCATCCCTAACGGTCCATCAACTGTGATACTATTGCCATACATGACTTGGTCAAGTTAATCAACGGATTCCCATTTTAACTTTTTTGGTCCGATACGGTCTATACTACCGTACTGTATGTCTCATGACATGGCACTGTACCATTGAGGTTCGGCACATCCGTCCATTATTCCATTGGTTCATCTGTTCGTCCTGAGCCTGGCCCCCTTGGGCCTGCTCCATTTACCGAGCCCGAAGGCCTGAGTAAGTTCGGTTACCACACAATCAAAGCTCAATTGTATCCATTAATGGGTGTCTGGGAAAGGGAAATGATGAGGACAAATCTAATATTTGGTAATAATACATAAAGTAACCGTGCTTAGACTCGAATCCAAGACCTTAAGGTTATTGGATTGAGTATTTACCAATGCAGGATCAGACTATAACATCCCCAAAAGGTGCCATAATTGTTTTGCGGAAGTTATGATTGATAATTTGTGAGCGAATGAGTATTCCTTTTTCGACTTCTAAAAGCACTACAGGAGTCGAAGGTTTGATACAACACAAAGTGGAAGCAATCTTTGTACATCAGTCATTAACCAATGATTGTATGCTTTGAAACTATAACCTACATTTACTTGGCAATTGCACATTAACCTTACTGGTCACTATCAAGTCTCTACACTTCTCCTCCCTCTGTATTGGTCGAAGCTAGACCAAACCCTACTTCTGAAGAATAATCTCCACCATACGAAACAATTTCCTCTTTCTCGCATTTGGTAACACCACAGGATTGTAAGATGAGGGAAACCCGCACAGAAGTGATTAATAAGTATTTCAGAATGAGAGTGACAAATTTATGGGGGCACAACATGAAATAATTTACGCCACTTTAGGCTGGTGTCATTGATCAAGCGCTTTTAGCACATCGGACATGAAGAGAGCTCGATGTATTTTAATAGTGCTAAACTATGAAGGGATTCCTGGAAATTTAATATGAAATAGATCTACTTTGGAAACTAATCAGGCAAGAATGAGAACCCTCGGAAGATATGGTTTTGGAGAGCTAATGGCTAAAATTTTATTTTTTGGAAAATGCAAGAATGATAACCCTCGGAAGATATGGTTATTGAGAAACTAGATTTCTTCTAAATCAATTGTTTAACTGTTAAATTTCACCCTTAGTATGCTGTAGTATAAATGAAAGGCGTAGAAGGTTCTGATCTCATATCTAATACTCGTGCACCTTTATGTGTAGATTCTGACTTTGTTATTTCTCTCAGATCTTATTATTAATTGATAAATTGCAGATTTGAAAATGTCATCTTTGTGAGAACAAAAGAGTCGAGCGATAAACAGAATGAGATGCAGAGTAAGACTGGCTTGGTTGAAGCTATTATACTTGAGGTAAAAGACAGGGAAAAGATTGGAGGCGCTTTTATAAAGTCTGATGCAATATGTTGCTATCCAGAACTTGCACAAGATGATTCCTGCAAGCTAGGGGAGGTTATTATTCAAAATAACGTAGACAATCCTGAGTGGCCTAAACGTATTCAAACCTTTTTTGAAGGACACAATCAAGAAGCTAAGATGATTGCTCAATCAGTTGAAATAAATAGTACTGGAATGTACTATCTTTATTTCATGTTTTGTGATCCACAGCTCCAGGGCACAATCATTATGGGTAGGACTGTGTGGAGGAATCCAGGAGGTTATTTACCTGGAAAGGTCTTCCCTTTGATGACTTTCTATGGAGTTGTGTCTTTATCTTATCTTGCACTTGGTCTAGGGTGGTTTTTACCGTTTGTTCAATTCTGGAAGGACATTATACAGCCGCACTACCACATTACAGTTGTTATTGCTCTTGGAATGTGTGAAACAGCTCTCTGGTATTTTGAGTATGCAAATTTAAATGCTACAGGAAGCAGGCCGATGGGAATCACGCTGTGGACAGCAACCATTAGTGCCATTAAGAAGACTTTGTCTCGCTTACTTCTGTTGGTGGTTTCAATGGGCTAAAGCCCAGCAAGCCACTGCTTTAGGCCCCATGTTGAATAAAAAAAAACGGGGCCCCCCATTTTCTCTTCCTCTTCGATATTATACGGAAACCCTCGATACAGCCCCCTGCCTCTCTTCCTCTGCCACCGCTGCGCAGTTGCACGCAACAAACAGCCTCACCTCTCGCCGGCGCCTTGCTCGCCTGACTCGCCTGAGGGGCCCTCCGCCTTCCTCCATCCTCCTTCCCTTTCTCGTCTGACCGAGGCCCTCCGATCCTTGTTCTGTCGAACTGGGAATGATGACGAGGGAGGGAGAAACTTCGATCACACTATTTTGGTTCGATCAGACTGTCTTCTTTTGATGAAATTGTATGTATTCGTCTGTCTGTTCGTTATGTTTTAGTTGGACGATGGAAACTCTGTTTATGCTCATACCACCATCGTAGATTTGTTTTATTCTTTCAATAATGTGACAGATTTGCTTTGTTCTTGAAATTGAATCAATTTTCTTAATGTTGTTGTGATAGATTTATATTATAAGCAAAATTTGGTTGCTCCCTCGCATCGAGGGTCTCGCTCGCCCCTCTACATCATCGCCCGCATATTTACGGTACTGTAAATTCTTAACTTAATAATAGAATTGATTATGCGGACTTAATTAGTACTTTCGCTGCTAAAACTATAACTGCACGAAGATTGATTTTTAGATGATGTTTTGATGTTTTGTAATGTACTGAACCTGCAACAACTACATTTGGCATAAATTTTCTTCTTTTTATCAATTTGAACCTAATGTGTCTTTATTTTTGGAAAATTTTGCCTTGCTATTTGTATTCGAAACCAGGGTACTCATTTTTTCTCCACATAATCTCACTTAAAGTATTCTTAATGAGAGGCAACATCTATTGTTAGGGCCTCTAATTTTTTTTTTTGGCTTTAAGCCTCCCGAATCTCAAGGCCGGCCCTGAGCCTACCCTCGGCGGTGTAACCTCAAGAGTACTTCTTCTCGGTCTGATATATTTCATTGCCTCAGAGGCTCTTGAGCTTGTGGAACACTTGGGAACATCAATGATTTCTCTGGAAAAGCAAAGATATATTTGGTGCTTCCTGTTGCTTTCTTGGATGCTTCGTTTATTTTGTGGATTTTTTCGTCGTTATCCAAGACATTGGAAAAACTTCAGGTATTGTCTCTTTGAAATTGTGCGATTAGGATGTTTTTAGCCTGTACGTTCCATTGAATTTCGTCTAACTTGTCTCCTACATGTTGCTCGTTAGATTGCGTGTAGATGTGTCAATGTCTTTATGTCTTTATGTCATGCATTTTTCTTTGTTTATGGTTGGCAGTCAGACGAATTAAGCAAATTTACCACATTACTGTAATTTTACTTATTGGAAGATTTTTTGGGCCTTGAATGACATGGTGGTAAATGAGCACCAGAATTTTTTTTTCCTATAGATGGTGTAGCCACTCACTCTCTTCTGTTGGTTTCCTCTTTTTTGGTCCCTTTTGCGTACAGGTAAAGAGAAGCATGGCTAAACTTGAGCTCTATCGGAAATTCACCAATTCCCTGGCTATTTTTGTGTTGCTTTCTATTGCTTGGATTGGCTATGAGGTAGTGCCTATGAGAATATGAGAAAACTGGACTTGTATTTCTTGTATTCAATATGTGATTACCAAGAGAGTATACATAACCAAAAAATGGAAATAATCCTACCATTATTTCTTAATCAAATCCCTTAGATTTATGCTAATCAAATCCTAATCATACTTTATGACACTATCTAAAATAACAAATATACAAAAGTTACATTTACATCTACATCATGATGCGACGGCACTGAGCAGCGGGAGTTTGTTAAGGAGACAACGGAAATGAGTAACAACGTGAGTCTTCGTGAAGAAATCTGCCAAATGTTGTGTAGAGGTGGCAAAAGGTAGAACAGTGGTGCTATAGACTGAAGGTGTTGCTGAATGAAGTTACAATCAATTTCAATACGTCTGTGCGCTCATGAAAAACGGAGTTGTGGGCAATCTGGATAGCACTCTTATTGTCACAATAAAGAGGCACATGGGAAGGTATAGAGACACCTATCCGATAGAAGCCAGCGAAGCCACACAATCTTTGAAGTTGCATGCGCCATAACACGATATTCGGCTTCAACAGTGGAGCGAGCAAGGACAGATTATTTTTTTCTTGTTGAGGAGATAAGAGAATCACCCAGAAAAAT
>NMUG010009943.1:0-11108 GCA_002855965.1 Monotropa hypopitys | reverse complement strand
ACGGTAATATCTGTCTACGATTGCCGTTCAAGTTTCAAAAAATATATATATAACAATATTAATAACATCTTTCTACGGTTATTAATCAATTTTAAATGTCCACTTATGGTAGTATCTTTCTACGACTGTCGTTCAAGTTTCAAAAAATTATAGTAATAACTACCTACGGTTACTGCTTTCAAAATTATGCCGACAATAGCATCTTTCTACGGCTATCCATTAAAATCAATTTTCCAAAGCACTATGATATCTGTCTACGGTCATGGAATCGAAATCAAAGTGTCAAAAAGAATTCGGTGACAACTTTCTATTGGTCGCCCGTCAAAAAAAAATTCCAAAACGTGTTGTCACGATCCCAATCGTCAACTTACAAAAACTTCGGTGATATTTTTCTTCAATTTCCGTCGAGTCCCAAATTTTTCAAAACCGGCATCTTTCTACGGTCATCTTGTCAAAATCCTAGCGGCTCAATCTCACTAACGATCGCCTAGTCGAGTTCAAAATAACATTTTCAAAATTTTTAACACCGCCCTGAGTGCGAGAAATTTCTAAACGGACAGCATAATAACTACGACATCAGCATTGTGCGTTTAACAAAAATCAAGTCACATACATGTTTTTGACTAACTAGCGTATTTCCTAGTACATGTATTCAAATTTACTAAATGCAAGAAAGAATAGTTGTCAGACACTTACTTGTATGATCAGAACTAAGTTCGGTGGAAGTGAATCGATCTAAGGATCAAGCATCGGGACATTGTTGAAGAAAAATCCGAGCAAGAGCAGAAGTTTGCTAAGCCTCAAGAAGTGTTTAGAAGTCTGAAGTTGGAGTGAGGCTCACTGTCTCGGGTTTTCCTTAAAACCCCAACATATCGCAACTATAGTTGCGACATCGGTCAAAAAAATTAAATGCAATCAGCCTCGGGCAGAGCGCACAGCTGGAAACCCTAGGGCAGCTTTTGGCAGTATTCGGGGAAGGATACGATCAGCCCCCAAATGGGATACGCTGGTCTAAACCGCGACTTCGACGAGCCAGATCCGCATCATCGACAACTCCAAAAAAAGTTCCGATTCCACCAGTAGATGTCAAATTCCTCTAAGGAGACGAG
The DNA here is from genome assembly GCA_002855965.1 of Monotropa hypopitys. Lineage (NCBI taxonomy): Eukaryota > Viridiplantae > Streptophyta > Magnoliopsida > Ericales > Ericaceae > Monotropa > Monotropa hypopitys. The sequence continues at coordinate 9,999 of NMUG010009943.1, read as the reverse complement.
AAAAATCAGAAACATACAAGTCGTGAGTCAAAATTTCCCGCATAAATTTATCTTTGTCTACATTTGCTGTGCAAAGTACACAAAGAGTGGCAGCTGTTGATACCCAAATTTTGGCTTAGCCCCCACAAGTTCAGAAATCAGCAAAATGGTCTTCACAGAGATCAAAATGCACACCCGGAATGTTTGGACTTCTCGCGAACAACACCGACGTCAGACAAAAATTTTAAAACGATGAACTAACAACGGTAAAGTATTGTGGAACATTTACTCATCTCAGAAATCCAATCTGACGCATCAGTCGAGACAAATTTCCAATGGACGGTACAGAAACCACATCCGAACAAGCAGAATAGTCCGGAATAAGCAGAATCCAGTACAAACAACCGAAATTTCCCTTCCGAATAGAATATTGAAGGTAAATACATTCCTGAGAAGTCGACATAAAGACTGAATCCATCCGACCCAGAACTGGAATTCAGTTGAGGATAAACGTCAATTCATTCAGATTTCCCTGTAGTGGTCAACTGGCTTCGGAAATCAGCGAACGTAATTTGCACGGACCTCAACTTCAAAGTCTGACATTCCCTGTAGAACAAATTTTCTAGAAGCTGAGCATCCCAAAAGGTGCACCAACCGATTCTTACTTTGTTCAAAGCGTCAGAGCCGTATTTCAGGGTTTTCTCGGGAAACGTCTGGATCAAGCCCGAGATATTTGCTAAATTCACGATCCAACTCAGCGATCAAGAATATTAAATTTAAAATTTCAAAGTCAGAGTTTGACGAGGGGCCAACCAAGCACAAACAGAAGCTTCGGACCAAGATCAAAACTCCGGGATACATTTTCAATTTTAAAGATATTTTCTTATATTTTCTAATTAATTTTCTGAAGGGATAAGCTCAAAACCACTTTTGGAAGCTCCCTAAATATCTCTTCTAGCACATAGACCGCGAGCCATGTGATTGGCCCAAATTTCCTCAATGTCGCAACTATAGTTGCGACATCTATTAATATATATAGCCAGCCACCATAACAACAATCCGCAACTCAACCATCCCAATTGCTCTCAAAACACTCTCAAATACCAAAGCCCCTGGGCATTTCTTTTGTTAGTTTCCCAAAAACTATCCAAAATCCGATCAAACTTTTGAAAAACCTGAAACTAGCCAAGAACAAGCCTCATTCTTGATGTATACATACCCAAGTCCATTTCCTTCGGTAAATTAATTTTGTCTCTTCTATTCTTGGGAGACTCTTGATAGTCTTCTAATTCATAGTTCGGTATTAGTCAGTCGGCCGCATCCGATACTATACCCTACTATGTTTTAAATAAGCTATCTTAAAAAGTCGTCTCCCCAAATTTGTACAGATACAAATATACGAATTTGTTGTACTTTTTTAATACTCGTCTTTTATACTTTCGAACAAATATCTATTTAAAGAATTTGTTACTTTATGTCTTTCTCCTCGTTAGAATTCAACACATACTTGGCTCTGCCGGCTCTGCTATCGCATACGAGAAGAACATAAAAACATCTTCGCCCCAAAAATACAATTACAGCTTACATTTTCATTTCTATAGCCTGACCTTGTCGGTACGCTATATATTTGCCGTCTAGCTCGGAATATATCCAGCTCAGTTTATATTAATATGTATTGCTGTCTAGCTCAGATTATATCCAGTTCGGTTTATATATATGATATCTTATACCCTTGTCCATACATACATATACTTATATATATCATCATATATATAAAGACTCTCTCTCTCTTCAGTGATTAATATTTGCTTTCCCCAAAACACTTTCAAACAAAATAAAAATCATGTATCCATACTCTGAAGTGAAAGCTTGTAGTAGCTATTAAAATCAGATTAAAGGAATGCCTTGTGACTCGGATTATTCTGGAGCACTCGATATTCTGGGGGATTTTTTCACACTTAAAGAAAATAATTCCCTCCCCCATTTTTAAAAACCCAGTCGAAGCTCTGTCCGATTGGTAAAAATAAATATCATTCTCTTAAGCCCGGTCAAAATTCTATCCGACAGCATTATCATAAAACATTTTCACAGTCGAAGTTCTGTCCAACTGAAAAATACAAAAACACTTTTAAAACAAAACCAAGTTCCTCGATTCGTACTATGAAGTAAAAGCTTGCAGTAGCTATCAGACTTGGATCAAAAGAATGCCTTGTGACTCAGGACATGCCAATTCCCTTGATATTCTTTGGAACTTTCGAATCAAAAATATTCATTCTTTCCAAAATACGGTCGAAGCTCTATCCGACCTATTCCGGAATATTCCTTTCCAAAAATCAGTCGAAGCTCTGTCCGACTAAAAAAATAAAATCATTTTCTCAAACGCGATCGGAATTCTGTCCGATCGTAGAAAACCACTTTTCAAGGATTTAGCCAAAGTTCTGTCCGGCTAAAATCCGAAATCATTTTAAAGGCACAGTTGACTGCCTAAAATAAAATTATTCTTTACAGTTGGAATTCAGTCCAACTATAGAAAATACTTTTCAAAACGTAGCTGAAGTTCTGTCCGATTCAGAATAAAGTTTTACTTTCAAAAACACAGTCGAAGTTTTGTCTGACTGTCATAAATAAAATTAAATTACCAAAACAAAGTCATTTTCAAACACAGTCGGAATTCTGTCCGACTATAGAAAATTATTTTTCGCCGAAGTTCAGTCCGGCTCAAAAACAATCTTTCTTTTTAAAACCGGGCCAAAAGTCGCCCGTAATACTTTCTAAATCAAAACTGGGAAAAAATATGCCCGTCAACAACTATATCCAGGAGTATTTCAATTTAATTCATGTCATACATAATCAGTAATAATATTTCATTTCTCTTAGGCGAGGAAACAATTGATTTTGGATCAAAAAGAGATTTACTTTTGAAAAAGAAGTATCGAAAGGGCGAGTGGGGTGCCTAACACCTTCTCCATTTATAATTAAATCCCCAAACTCGAATTTCTGGTTTTGTAGACACCTTTTCTAATTAAAAAGACATCTTGTTCAAACAAAATAAGATCTTTTTCACAATAAAAATAACTGTGACTTGGCACACCGCAACTCAATGTCGAGTGGCGACTCCGAAAATTTAAAACCAGCATACTGAGGCCGTCACCCATTTTCAAACAAACCCCCATATTTTCAAACAAATCCCAACAGCGCGGATTCTTCTGTCCCAGAAAATGGCTCCTCCCCGACACGAGACGAGGGAAGGATGGAAAAATTTCCCGGTGCGACAATTTCTATGTGGATACATATAGGTTCATGTATATATATGGCCTAGTTTGTATATGGTAAAAACCTAGTAGATCTCTTGTGAGGATTGAATATTTTGGAAGGGATGGCTATTGTTTGGACCCTTTAAAATTATTATCGAGCATGTTAGTGTTTCACTCATTGTCAATTTATATGTATATTGTGGACTGAAATATATAGTTGTTTTGACAGGAACGCTCGAGGAAGGTATTGAGGCCTCACTGAAAGGCAAGGAGAATGTTTGAAAAGCGGTATTAGTGAGTGTAGGTTTATAAAATCTTAATGGTACAGTACCAAGTACGGTATTGATTTTATTGTTGTTACTCTTATTGATAGCATGTTTAGATGAGAATAATATAAGAATGGCATGAAAAAAAAAGATGCATGTTATGAGAAATGGATAAGCATAATATATATGTATGTATTATGCATGGCCTGCGTGGGACATATGGCGATATTGGAAACCATTTTAAGTCCAATTTATTGGCAACCTGAGTAAGTCTAATGGGTGCGCGGGGCGTATCCCACAACTCTTGTGCGTGGGGCGTATGAACTTTTGCCTATTGCAATAGCTATTTTTAGGGCATGGGATGCTCAAATATTTTAAAACAGGGCTTCGTCCATCATACATAAAAGAATAATGCATGGGATGCACTTGTTAATTAAAGAAGAAAATAATTCATAATTGCATAATCTTGATAATTATGTTGCTTGAGTTTTGGAAGTTAAAATATTAGATTCACACACTGTTTCCTTGTCTTTGACTTGGAAATAGGTATCCAGTTAGCGGTCCACTAGGAAGCTGAGGGAATGAAGATGTTGGAGGATGACGTTTGATTGGGGTCTTTGGCATTGAGGATTTGTGACCCTTGTGCTTCACATTAGTATTTTTGGTAGAATTGCACTGTTACTTATTTGATGACTTGTGGTTAGAATTTTATACCATAGTTCAGTTACTTTTATCATATTGTCATTGTCTTGAGATTAGGGAACACTTGCAGTAATTGTGATTTCTTTCTAGAGGTTTTTAATTCTTACACTTGGTTCAGTTTTATTGATTTGGGAACGAATTTATTTGAGGATTTTATTCAAGCAGAAATTTTAAATTCTGCATTTTAAGGAATTATAAGTTTGGGATGTTACAACTTATTATCAGAGCTTAGGTTCTAGGTCCGAGTTAGGGGACCATGTGGTTAATGGAAAATTGTACTTGAGGTATGAGTTTGAGGTAATTATTGGGAGTTGTGGTGTTAGTGTTTTGTGACTATGTGTCTTTGACACTCATAGGACTTGCCTTGAAATCCGATTGGAAGAATGCCTGATCAACGTTCTCTTCCAATGGGAAGTCTTAGGAAGTTAAGCGGAAAGGCATAGTATAACAAAATGCTAAGGTTATGGTGGCTAAGTAGTGGACCATAGGATCTCGAGTCATGCATTGAGTCATTGAGGTGTGTTTGACTAACGTGTGAGTTTTTTGCATCTAATACTTGTTTCCTCCATGATGTTTCTTGTGTTGCGATTTACAAGAAAACAATGGAGCAGAACAACCAAGGGATTGAGGAAGAGGCTAGTGCGAATGGTGGAAACCCAATTAATGGTGGGGGTGTTCCACCTGTAGTTGGAGAGGAGGTCTGAATGATGTCCGCTATCACTTAGTTGGCAGAAGGTCAGCAAATGCTAATTCAGTTCCAGGCTAATCAAAATGTGGAGAGAGATATGGGTAAGGGCCTTTTGGAGAGATTTAAAAGGTTATGTAGTACAGTGTTTAAGGGGTCTAATAACCCCGAAGTGGCTGAGGAGTGGTTGAAGGAGGTAGAGTTGGTATTAGATATTATGGAAGTTGAGGGAGATCAGAGGGTGGTTTTGGCAACCTTTCTTTTTAGAGGCGAGGCTAGAAACTAGTGGAGTGCCTTTAAAAGGCAAGAGGTGACACCGGTACTTAGAGCGAAGCCTGCTGCACCCAGGGTTATTACTTGGGATAGGTTCATCCAGTGATTTAATAATAAGTTTTATCCTGACAGTTTCCGTTTTGGGCAGGAGGCAACTTTTACAAACTTGAAGCAAGGAAGTATGTTAGTGAGTGAGTATGAGGCGAGGTTTACTGCTTTGTCTTGGTATTCACCGTACATGGTGAGTACAGAAGAATTGAAGTGTAGGCATTTCAGGTTGGGTTTGGCACCAGGGGTCACTTCGAGGTTGTTATCTTTTAAAGAGAGGGATTATACAAATCTTGTGGATATGGCGACGAGAATGTGGAAAGATACAAAGGTAAAATTGGAGAATAGTGGAAAATCTAGTGGTAACAATTTCAGGAGTAGTGATTCTAAATCAAGGTTTGACAAAGGGAGGAGTGGTAGAGGAAATAGAAACCAAGGAAGTGGGTGGAGTGGAAACCAAGATAGGAGTGTGAATCAACAGTCGGGTTCCAGTGGTAGAGGTTTTTCCATATGGTGTTTTAAATGTGAGTCGCTGGATCATATTTCTAGAGATTGTGCATCAGGGAACAATGGACTCAAATGTTTCAAGTGTGGGGGAATGGGCCACAAGGCTATGCATTGCGTTCAACAGCAGACTCAGTTACCAATGGTGTCAGTGGGAAGTGCGGTAGGAGGTGCTAACAAGGGAACTGTTGGTCAGCCTTCTCATAGCAGGGTGTTTTCTCTAAATCGAAAAGCGGCTCAAACAAATCCAGATATGGTGACAGGTATGATTCGTATATCTACTTTATATGCACGATTTTTGATAGATTCTAGTGCCACACACTCTTTTGTATCCACTATTTTTTGTTCACGTATGGATAGAGTTTTGTCACCGATAGGCCACACTTTGCTTGTGTCGACACCAATGGATAACGTGGTAAAACTTGAGTCATATTATCTGGGTTGTGAAATTTGGGTAGGTAATGAGCCTTTGCTGTCAGATTTGATTCCAGTAGATATGTCAGATTTGGATATAATTTTGGGGATGGACTTCTTAGCCGCTCATTTTTCCATTATAGATTGTGTCAGTAAGGAAGTGTTGTTGCATATTCCGGGGAAAACTAGTTTAAAAATTTGTGGTAATAGTGTGGAAATGCCTAGGCATGTCATCTCATCCTTGAAGGCTATGTCTTTGTTGAATAAGGATTGTGAAGGGTTCTTAGCTTATGTGTTTGATTCTGAAATGGGGGAGATGAGTACTGAGGATATTCCTATCGTGAGGGATTTTCAAGATGTTTTTTCGGAAGAGTTGTCGGGGATAGTTCCAATTAGAGAGGTGGAGTTCACGATTGAGTTGGTTCCGGGTACTAGTCCTATATCTATTGCTCCTTATAAGATGGCACCTGCGAACTCTATAAATTAAAAATACAATTGAAAGAGTTACTTGACAAAGGATTCATTAGACCTAGTGTGTCTCCTTGGAGAGCACCCATACTATTTGTGAAAAAGAAGGATGGTTCGATGAGAATGTGCATAGACTACAAGCAATTGAACAAAGTCATTGTGAGAAACAAATACCCATTGCCTAGGATTGATGATTTTTTTGACCAACTTCATGGAGCTTCGGTGTTTTTGAAAATTGATTTGAGGTCCGGTTATCACCAACGGAAAGTTAGGGACTGTGATGTTGCAAAAATGGTATTTCGTACTCGATATGGGTACTATGAGTCTATGGTTATGCCTTTTGGGTTGTCTAATGTACCGGTGGTATTTATGGATTTGATGAATAGGGTGTTTAAGTCCTATTTGGATTCCTTTGTTATAGTATTCATTGATGATATTTTGGTGTATTTTTTTACGATCTAGAGTAGAACATGAAGAACATTTGGGTTTGGTTTTGTGAAGGTTGAGGGAAAAGCAGTTGTATGGGAAATTTAACAAATGTGAGTTTTGGTTGGACTGGGTGGTCTTTTTTGGTCATGTCATCTCTAGTGAGGGTATTTGTGTAGACCCTAAAAAGATTGATGTTGTGGTGAATTGGGAAAGGCTGACTTGTGTGACTAAAATTCGTAACTTCTTGGGATTAGCGGATTATTACCGGTGGTTTATTAAGAAATTTTCATCTACTGTTATGCCTTTGACTATGCTTACTAGAAAGGTGGTTTAATTTGTATGATGGGAGGAGTACGAGAGTAGATTTTTGGTGTTGAAATAAAGATTGGTTTCAGCACCTATTTTGACTATTCCGGAAGAGACTGATGATTTGGTGATTTATAGTGATGTGTTGCATTGTGGTTTGGGTTGTGTGTTGATGCAACGATGGAGAGTGATAGAATATGCTTCGAGGCAGTAGAAAAACCATGAAAGAAATTACCCTACATATGTCTTGGAGTTAGCGGCTATTGTATTTGCATTGAAACTTTAGAGACATTACTTATATGGAGTGACTTGTGAAATTTTTACCAATCATCAAAGCTTGCAATATCTATTTACCCAAAAAGATTTGAATTTGAGTTAACGTAGGTGGATGGAACTGATTAAAGATTATGACTATAATATCCATTATCACCCAGGGAAAGCAAATGTGGTAGCGGATGCCTTGAGTAGGAAAGCTATGAGTAAACTGTCATGTTTGACTTGTACTAGAGTTGAGAAATTTTCTGAGTTGAACAATTTGGGTGTTGACTTATCTTTGGGTTCGAATGCGGTTCTTTTGGCAAATCTTGTGGTGAGACCATTGTTTATGGATTAGATTAGAGAGGGGCAGAAGAATGATGTGTTCATAGAAAAGATGCGACAACAAATTTTATTGGGTGAGAAATCAGAGTTTAGCATTCGGGGAGATGGTATGTTGATGTTTGGGAATCGGGTTTGTATACCGGAAGATGTAGAGCTTAGAAGAAATATTCTTGAGGAGGGTCATAGTTATAAATTTTCTATGCATCTGGGGTCTACAAAAATATATCTTGACTTGCAGGAAAATTATTGGTGGAGAGGATTGAAGAGGGATATAGCCGATTTTGTTGCTAGATGTCTTACATACAGAGGGTAAAGATAGAACATCAACAACCGGGGAGTTAGTTTAGAGTTTTCCAATACCGTAGTTGAAATGGGAGCACGTTACAATGGATTTCATTGTGGGTTTGCCTAAGTCTAAGGGAAACTTTGATTCTATTTGGGTTGTAGTGGATCGATTAACAAAATCTGCTCATTTTCTTCCGGTGAGGACTATGTTATCTACAGATCGGTATACCAGGATTTATATAGATGAGATCATTAGATTGCATAGAGCACCGGTGTGGATCGTCAGTGATAGGGATCCTAAATTTACGTCGAGATTTTGGGCAAGTTTACAGCAGGCTCTCGGTACATCTTTGAGGTTTAGTAAAGCTTTTCACTCTCAAATGGATGGACAGACAGTCAGAGAGGAAGATTCAAACACTTGAGGATATGTTGAGATCTTGTGTCCAAGATTTTTCTGGAGGATGGGAAAACTATTTGCAATTCATTGAGTTTGCATACAACAATAGTTTCCAGAGTAGTATTAGTATGGCACCATTTGAGGCGTTGTATGGTAGAAGGTGTCGGACACCACTTTGTTGGGATGAGATAGGTGAGCGTCAAACTTTGGGGCCGGAATTGATTCAAGTAGCTTCAGAAGGGGTTAAACTCATAAGGGAAAGATTGTAGGTTGCTCAAAGTCGTCAGAAAAGTTATGCGGACCATAAGGGAAAAGTAGCTTCAGAAGAGGATATGTTAGAATTTTAAGTTAGGGATCATGTTTTCTTACGAGTTTCATCGTGGAAGGGTGTTGTTCATTTTAAAGTAAAAGGGAAATTAGCGCCACGGTATATTAGGCCATACGAGATCATGGATATAGTTGGGGTCGTGGCATATCATTTGGCCTTATCGGTTGAGTTATCACATTTGCACAATGTCTTTTACGTATTTATGCTTCGGAAGTACATGGGTGATCCGACGTATGTGTTAGAAGTGGAGTCTTTGGAGTTGCATAAGGATTTGTCTTACGAGGAGATGCCGGTGAAGATTTTGGACCGCAACGAGCAAGTGCTACACTCCAAGGTGATTCCTTTAGTCAAGATTCTATGGAGAAATCATGAAGTTTAGGAAGCGACGTGGGATAGTGAGGTTTCAATGCGGGAGAAACATCCGCACTTATTTCTAGGTATTCTATTTTGCTCATTTTAAATTTCGGGGACGAAATTTTCTAAGTGGGGATGAGTTGTAATACCCGTAACATTCATTCAATTATTTTAATTATTTCGTATAAATAATTAGTATTCCTTGTTAAATAATCAGAGTGGGGCCTTGAGGTTAAATCTCTTACAAACATGATGGTAAATGAGTCTTGAGGTGATTATTATGTTTGAGGTTAGGAATTGAGATTTAAGACTAACTTAGATAATTATCATGAGTTTTAATCCTTGAGATTTTGAAATGAACTGACACTACTACAATAATGGATAACAATGTCACTTATAATTTTAAAATAATGTCACTTTTTAAAAAAGTGACATTAAAAAAATCTATTTTTTAAAAATAACACTTTAACTATTAAAGTGACATTATTATGTTTTTTAATATCACTTTTAAAAAAAGTGATATAATAAATATTATTTACAGTATCAGTTTTAGAGTTTAATGACATCTAAAACCAGTGCATCAAATCCTAAAAAACCCTCCCATCCCGCTCTGGCTCAACTCCATCCCGCTCTCGCTCACACCACATCAAAACGAAAGACGAAAAACCCTATCCCATCGCTATCTCACCCTCTCCCTGCTCTCGATC